>DWKW01001695.1:0-12149 GCA_018250115.1 Doberes anticus | reverse complement strand
CCGGTATCCTCTGCCTAACCACATCCTTCAAATCGAAACACAGCAGTTCTCACACTGCTGCTTTACGGCAGAAATAGGTGTAGCGATGATGCCGACGCAGGCGAGTCTTTGACATATGACTCTACCACCATCAAATCTGATATGGATAAATGGCCACTGCAGCCCATGGATATCCACATCTAACCCCAAATTGGGACGAAATCCTGTCTGAGATTGTATAAGGAATCGTTGCTATTCCCAACTTAGTATTTAACGTAGTCGTTGGAACGCCTCATGTCCAGTGTAATCTACCTAACTCAACCCTTCAAAGTGAAACACATCAGTGCGAGTACTGTTGCTTTACAGCATAAATTGGGATACTCACGAAATTTATACAAAATAAAAAAATATATATATCTGAAGAAAATGTACAAGATCGGATAAACATAAGATCTAGTGCCTAGCAAAGTTTGTAATAATTAACTTTCAATTACTCATTATTTAAGTTAGCTAAAAAGTAAACACGAGATAGCATATGAATCAATTATGATACACACGAGATAAAAGCAGAAGCAAACTGAACACACGACTTAACCGTGTGTTCGTACGGCTGTAGGCAATATTAAGCCTGCCTGCTTATCCCGCCGAGGCACCAGGGAGGATAATTATTTATTAAAATTGTTACCATACCGCTCGCGAGCCACGACTGTTTCGCAACATGTTATTAGCTACTCTGAAATTCACGACAGAATGTAGGTTGGCCATTCTGCGAGTAACACTCGGTGGAAATAGATTTCTCTCTTTCAACCCCGAATTCTTGTCCCTATTCGCTTCAGCTTAAGTAGCCAACCGAGATTTTTCACTGCGAATATTTCTAAGTTCACATTTCTTTAAAATTGTGTAAAATACATTCCATCTTACGCTACGCTTGTATCTCAGAGATATATCGGCATAAAATAGACAAAGAATCATGGCAGGATTCTTTCCTTAGTAGATATCTACCAATAAATGAATTTGAAAGTTTAGTTAGTACGTTATCCTCAACATGTTTATATTAATGAAATATCTATCAAGTCCAACATATTCAGAATTAAAATCATATTTATTTGCTTTGTATGTAAGTATTTTTTTTATAATTTGCGAAAATAGCTTAAAGTCAATCAAAGTATTGACGAGCAAAATCACCTCATCAATAGATGGCGTTATAGGTCGCGTCTGACTGTCGTCGCGTGGATTGTATAGCGTCGGTGCATCCTCGATGGTAACAATGCTCCACTGTGATCAACTCACTTTGTTAGGTGGGGCTACGGACAGTGGTCCTACTTATTAACGTGAGTCTTAACTTCCGCCTTATCCTATGGTTTTGCGTTAATATGTGACGGATTGAATGGCAATAACAGCTCTCCGGGACGACTTATACACAATTAGTCAGAAAATTATCTCACTATTAGCTTCAAATGTTATTGTTGTATTACGGAATTTAAAGAATATTTTGAATGCCTAAAGCTATTCTTTAGGTTGGTACCTAGGAACTGTTGTAACATAATTTCAACTTCTCTGTAAATAATTATTTTGTGTACAATTTCTTTCAAGAATACATAATCATATCATCAACCTATTATTGTCCCACTTCTGAGCACGGGTCTTCTCTGAGAGATGAGAGAGGTTATAACATGCCATTTAGGACTTGACACGTTTAAGAACATTATGGAGAACTCTGGCGTGGAGGCGTACCTGTACGATGTTTTCCTTCACCGTTAAAGCGAATGATATTTAATTCATAATACGCACATAATTTCCAATTTAGAATAGATAGTATTTCGAGAAATAGAGGTGCGTGCCGGGATTTGAACCTCGACCCACCATAGTGGGGTCGAGATGCTTAACCACTAAGCAAGGCCATCACTCACTTTATAACTTTATACATAATTGAATACTTTATTCAGGGATCCTGGTTACACTAAGCGAGGGTGGAGACACGGTACAGTACAATCTCATCACTTCGCGGCTGACACGTTGTTCTCGTTGACGAAATATTTTAACAAGTTTATTAGCGCCCGCGTTTTTCGAGTTGGAGTCACCTTCACGGTGTTAGTTTGGGAAATTTTGGTAATTTGAATTTTTTAATGTGTCGGTGCAAGTTACGTTTCAGATAAAAGTTTGGTTTTGAATCAGTTCATATTGTTTGTAATACAAATGTAATACTTGAGTCATATAATAATTTGTACTTATAAAGGGTTCGGTGTAGGATTTTTTTATTACTGTAAAGGAGTAACAAACGAGCATGCAGGCTACTTGATGTTGAGAGGTCACTTCTGCCTACCCCTTCAAACCGAAACACAGCAATTCTCATATTGCTGCTTTATGGTAGAAATAGGTGCAGCGGTGTTGCCACCGCATACAAGCCTTTGACATAAGACTACCACCATCATGTCTATAAATTACTTATCACTTTTGTTAAAAAAAATCGTAAGTTATGAATTGCGTTTTGTAAAGAAGAAACCAGAAAAATGTTTCATTGAATCCTTTTTGGTTTCCATTAACAAAAATCTTTTAAAAAACATAAATCACTTTAATACCATAGTATGTATGTAGCGTCCTTACCTTATAAAAAATCTATAAACCTGGCAATGCTTATTCATGCCGTAGAAAGCGTAATGTATGAAAAAGAGAAAAATACTGTCAGAAGTACACAACGCAATAAAGTAATGGCTGTAATAATTTCTACTCTATATTTATTGCATTAAAATGCGTGACTTTCATATACGCCCCGAATAAATAAATCAAAACGTTTAGTATGCTTCCACACGCACGGTTTGTTTAAATCCCAATGGCGCTATTCTTTAAGGATTGCATTGCCTATTGTTAATATTATGTCGCTGACTTTGTCCATAATAATTATAAGTATATATTAAAGGCGTAGCAAACGAGCATGCAGGCCACGTGATGTTAAACGGTCACTGTAGTTCATGGATATCCACAACCACAAATAGGACTGCAGGCCTATCTGACGCACACAACGCGGATGTCTTACTACTAATAAGGAATAAGAGGAGGATGCCTGTTCAGTGGAGACTAACGTAACCACGTCTTTCAAACTGACACATAGAAACGTCGCCAAGAAATTTTCAATACCTATCTGTCACCTTTATCTATAACTACCTTTCACTTATACATTGCATGTCTTGGAGGACTCTTTTCGCGCCGGACTATCAATGTCAACGTTAATGACGGTGGTAGTGACCCAAGCGAACTTCCAAAGAAGCTGTAACACTCGTTCTCCGTCTTAAGTCTTTTATTTCATACGGTCCCTTTCACTCTATTGCAAGTCGTCATCATCGTCTTCTTAAATTATAACTTTGGTGTCATGGGGCTAGTAGTCTACAGTTTGATCGTAGTTTGATGTTGAAGAGGTAACACGTATTTACCCATAAGTGTCCATCCTGCGTTAGCGACCATGTCTTCGTCTCAGCATATGGCAATGAAGATTTTTTGCATTGATGCTCATAGTAAAATAAATTGATCCTGTACTATGGAACTCAATTTTATGCATTTTATGCAATTTTATGCGTTTTAATATAATTTAATTCCTATTACTCTACAATGGAGGGCGTTAAACTTTAACAGATAAAACTCGAGATAGACGCATAGATGGGAAACATTCAAATTTAAAAATTTCTTATAAATGTGGAAATATAGACAAACGTCGTAGGCTAAGTAAAAGGATCTCATTAACCTCTGTGGGTACAAAACCGTAAAAAAAAGCTTATCTTGTAAAATTTTGATAGAGTCCTGCGGCAGCACCACCGCGGCACCTATTTCTGCCGTGAAGCAGCAGTTTGAGAACTGCTGTGTTTCGGTTTGAAGGGTGTGAATAGGCAGAAGACACTGGACAAGAGGCATTCCAACTTAGTCCTCGGGAGTAGCAACGCATCCACATACGACCTCAGATAGGACTTTCGTCCTATTTGAGGTTTGCCGTGGATGTCCATGAGCTGCAGTGACCATTTAACATCAGGTGGCCTGCATAAAAAAATTAGGCATAAAACTTTACTTATTTGGTTCGTGTAAAAAGAGGATATAATAAAGCACTCTCAAATGTAATCTCTTAGTACAACACGATATAAACCGAAAGAAAATTAAAAACCCTTAAATAAGAGTATGAAAAACGAGCAAGAAACTCACACGATAAGCGTTTTAATCTCTTTAAGTGTTGCCAGAGTTTCGGATGGGTTCAAGCTTTACAACAGCCTTTTATAGTCGAGGTAGCACACGACCGTGGCTTAGCTTTGTATAGATAAATAGGTACTAACGTTAACAGTTGTTTAAGTAAACAATAGTTAAATTAGTTGTGAATAGATCAACAAAGGACATTTTAGTATCTATTGGTATTTTCTAGGAGTATAAAGTTAATAAGAGAACATCAAAAGTTGTTGTTCTCACTTTTGTTTCATATAGAAGTATGGGAATGAGTCTTTTATCATTCGAAAGGTTTCATGCTCATAGAGAATTATTAATTAATATTATGTAGCTACTATGTCCTATAAGATTCAAGTGGGTATAAATTGTAAAATTAACAAATAAATGTAAAAAAAGTCAGTTATGGTTGCATTCCTCAATGGCAACATATGCGGTACCTAACTGTACGAAACTTATTTCCTCTACTAAATGCTTAAACAAATTACTGTTTCACATTATGTACCTAATTGGTCGAAAATAGACAACTGACGATACTAGTATTTAGCACAATAAAATATTCTAACCAAAGCTTTAACGAGTTTAAGTTATCAATTATTGTAAGTGGCAAGTTGATAGTATTAACAGTGACAGCACTGTTGTGTCTTGCTTTGAAGGGTGTGTGGTTAGGCAGAAGACACCGGACAGAAGGCATTTCAACTTAAAAATTAGGAGAAACTCACTTTACTTACGACCTCAAGAAGAACGACCTCCTCTTTGAGGTTAGACATGGTCTACTTGCGCGCGAAGTTTAATCTAAATCCGTTGAAAGGTTGATGCGTGATTGAGAGTTGATTGTTTATCCAAACATCATCACAAACTTTCACATTTAATATATTATTAGGATTATTTCATTAATTATCTGACTACAATTGAAAATATTTGTTGAGTCTTAAGCTAGTATTTATGTTACGTCCGGTGGGATTATAGATTTTTGACAAATTTTCAATAATACTGAGCTGATAAACAGCTCTGTACGAGATCTGTATCTCGTTACAGACAAAGCTGAGCCGTCTCCTTTTGTCTCCATTCATTTTAATTTTGTTTTGTTTTTGTTTTAACCTGTATGTAACTGTGTGTTTTTAGAGGCAATAAACTATTATTATTATTATATTATTAAATGAATTATAGTATGGCTTTGGTATAATAATCAGGTTTAGAATTGAACTTATAAACTATAACAGGACGTAGCCTTACAAATGTAAGTCCTTAATATCACAACAAGCTTTTCGGCAGAACACTATGTTTGTAGTTTTTTTAAACTTCGTAAAGGTCCCTACATTTTGCGCAATTTTATTATATACTAGCTGTTTCCTGCGACTTCGTTCCCGTGGTCTCCAAAACTGTCACTTATGCACATCAAACACATAGACTTCCGCTAAACTGTATGATATACATTTATTTTTGCAACAGTTTGCGCGTCACCTTTTATGTTAAGAAATCTGAATTATAAATTTAGATTTCTGTTTCTGGCCTGGGTGTACATGGTCTTATTTTTGTTTATGTCCATGGCACCTACATCACAGGGAATATGATCGTTATAATCGTTATTTATGTATTTATTATTGAAATTTAAGTTCAATGAAACATTTAGTTTTAGGTGATAAAATAATGTCGCGAATGCTTCGTCTCATTTAGTCTATACCGTGAAGTTATAAATGATCGCAATTAAATTAGTCTCCCTTCATTGAATTTGTTACTTCGCAGAAAGCCACTTTTATGACGAGGTAAGATCTTTATTGGATTCGTGTTACAAATTACTATTATAATTACAAATTTTATGGTGCATATTATATGTAGAAACAATATATGGGTCCTTGGTCTTCGGACTTGAAGAAGTTCAATGAAGATTACGGCGGATGGAGGAATATGAAATTTGACACAGTTAAAGTTTATACGGAGAAAGAGTGCAGAAAGCATACATTTTTAAATAATAATGCATAAACGCATGTACTATAAATGCATATCTATGCGACTATCATAGAGTAGAGATTGTCGCCAATGAAATTTGAAATATCAGGTTGACAACTCTATCGTGAAATTTGTTGTCCCAATGTCCTCGTTTCAATAGTCTGTGGAGTGTACGTGAAGGCAAAAAAGAGTTTATTTTATATTTTTATGAATTACGACCAATTGGCGATTGCTAGTAGCGTATAATTTCGTAACAAACATTAATGTCAAAGGTAATAAAGTTATATCTTCCTATATCATTTCCTTAAATAAGGCACAGCATTGCTTAATTACAAGAATATATAAATATATTTCAACGCTTTAAAAGTTCCAACTCTACTTCCCATTGTATCTTAATTATATAAGATAATATAATTATGACATGATCAAGCATAAATCCGTCGGGAACAGAAAACAAAGCCTCACTGCTTCTACACCGTGAACAGCCGTTCGTTAGCAACGATGACGTACTTGGAGTCGTCAATACACGACTTTGATATGTCCACCGGCAACGTCATAACGTTGTCTGCTTTTTCAGCGGAACCATATTGAAAGTATTTGAACAGTATTTACGCCTACGTTAAACGTGGCGATGATATTTCTGAATTCAGGCCACATGATGTAGGTGTCTCCTTGACTCTCAAAGTACATTGATCATTTTCGTATAAGAGTTTAGGCGAACAATTTTTTTAGATGTATTGAAATTCGTACACATTTGTGTTAATTATACCTACTTCCTAATGTCCTGAATTAAGACGAGAGAGAAATGGGACCCAGATGTCTACTTCAGAATTATTGTATGAATTAAATCCCCGTGCAAGAGTACCTTAAACTGCTCTACCACCTGCGATATTGTCACCGCATATCAGTGAACAACTTTATAACAGTGCCGATTACTTTTTATATTTTAGTTCCACCAATACAAAAGTGAGTTACGCTGACAATAATCTATCGAGTGTTGGCGAAAAACCTTTTTATCCGTGTGTTCCTGAGGGAACAGTACATAAGCGATTCTCGTTACTTTTCTGTAGAAACTAAAATTCAGTAACCATTGGTGACTACTTTAACACTTTAGAGTTCATTTTGTTATTACCTATTATTGAACAATGAAACGTTAATTAGGAGTTGTTTCTCAAAACTCTACTATTATTATTGTCTATTTGAACCTCATTATCCGCAATTTCCTAATAAACTTTAGTATTGTTATTAGCATAGAAACACAATAACGCTTTCTTAATTAGCGATGTTCGCAAGGAAAAATACATGTATAATAGAAAGCATTACATCTGAATCGAGGCACAAAGGACCAAGCTTGTTTCTGATCTTAAAATTGTTTCATTATTTGTTGAAGGTCAAAAGGGTAAATTTTTTATTAATATGGGTAAATAAAATTGATTAGAAACGAAATGGAGTCTTATAATAATAATCTAGGGTGTGGTTAAGTAAATATAAATACGCAACCATCTTACATTTCCCCATTTTAGTTTACACGGTCGATCATACAGAACAAGAATCCGTCCCATAAACATTTACCATCATCGGATAGAGAGTAATCAGAGCGTATGATCTTAACTGTATGCCTAAATATATTTGCAATTTTACGAAAATTGTTATCATTAGATCAAAATATTTTGGATAATTTATTCTGCGTCATAAATATTTACCATGATCGGAAATTGATTTATTTACTGATTTTTGCTAACCTGTATGAATATGAATAAGAAAGGATGAACTTAATGCCTGATGGCATTCTCCACCAGTCAACCCTTGGTGAGGAAAACTTCTGGTGTTACAATATCAAATAATAATAATAAGATAGTAATCGAAGCTATTTATGTAATAAACCCTATTGGTATTGTACGTTGACGCAGTAGCATTATGTGTCAATGACCGTGCGTCTTTAGTCATACCAGTTACGTAGATGGTGGAGAGGAAAAGCGTAATTATTGTAAGTAACTCCCGTCTATAAATACATGAATTGAAGGAACAGATTCAATAAAACTCGAGAGCCCCGGGGAGCTGGCACTAACATGTCGGTCGTGCAATCGACATCTCTTTTAAAATAAGCGTAACAAGGTACCTAAGATGTTCATTATGGTTCGCGTTAAAAAAAACAAGACATTGTTATAGGGAAAATGCAGGGAATTAAAATATTTTTTTTTCACATCCAGTTATGATTTGTTTATCCTTTTGTACTATTGTATAGCAATATAAGAACGGGGGTTGGACGTTTTTATTAGTACAGGAGCAGACGAGCATGCAGGCCATCTCATATTAAATGAATTTAAATGGTTCTGCAGGCCATGGACATCTGCATCCTCATAAGGTACCGATGACTGAAGTTGTACGCGTTGCTATTCTTGAGTACTAAGTTGGGACGCCTCCAGTCCTATCTTTGTCCATTATGTTCCTTCAATCTAAAACACAGGAAATCTCATGCAGCTGCTTAACAACAGAAATATGTGCAGCAGAAGTGTTACCTGCAGACGATCCTTCGTCGAATGGTGGTAACCATTAAACTGAACAATTATATTATACAAATTGTATGAATTGAAAATTTTATAAGTATTTTGAGTAATGATAGAGAGTAAAACATTTTAGTTTACTTCTCTTCTTACTTCAACAAGATTAAGGGTGAAAATAAATATTTTTCTCAATGGTTAAAAACAAGGGCTTCTTATAAACATTTCTTAGTTTAAACTTCTACAACTTCCTTATAAATTACACTGAATACTAAGAAATGCACTTAGCAAAACCGATACAAAAACAAAATTTCGAAACAAAAATAGCGTTCAAAATATTGAAGAAATTGTTAGAAACAATTAAATTTACAAAATAATTAATCAACAATAACAAGGAACTGAGGAATAAAGTTACGAACCACAATTACATGTGGTTAAACTTTACTCATGTTTTGTTCCTTTTGTACAATTTAGTCCAGAGCCTATACTCGAAACTAAAGTTCGTTGCGTGGCGCGCGAAAATTTTCGTAATTACATACATACAGTACATATTTATCTTGCCAACCCACCCATCCGCACTTGGGAAGCATGGACTGTGGCCTAAACTCCACCGTTGAAGAGAGACCCCGAGCCCAGCAGTGGGACTTTAATGGATTGACGACGATGATGATTTCTATGTTTATATATACGTATAATATCATTAAAATGATATGGATACTAGTTAATGTAGGTTCATTTATTTTGTCACCCATAGAATACAAATTATAAATTGCCGTACTCGGCAAAATTTTACCAAGTTTTAACCGCAGCCATATTTAATTTTTAAACGTTGGAACCGTAATTACGTTCAGATTCGTTAAATGTGGTTTCTGACGCTAGGAATAATAACGGTATTATCGCTTGTAGGTTAATTTAGCGGGAAATGAAAAAATGTCCACGTTTAAAAGCAAAAATCTACTAATCCGCATTTGCTCTGTGGGGTGTTAGCTTAGGTTTACTTGGACCTAATCACTTTACACCACTGACGGTGAACCTATGCCCAGCAGTGCGACAGTAATAAAGTTTATAGGTATATTTCAGTAAGAAAGTAAGTGATTATAAATACACACTACATTCGTAGTCCAGTAGGCAATAACAAGGCAATTTAAACAACAGTAAATTGATTTTTACTGACAGTAACTGACATATACATTCATTGAACTGACAGTAAACAGTATACTTTTTTGCACTAGAGAGTCTACACGTAAATTTCCGATTATTTTTTTCTAAAATGTCGTTTCCTCCAGTACTTTTTTAAAATTATGCCCATGAAAAGTAAAAGGAAAAAAAAGGTTACAATTAATTTGTAAAATTACCATTTTACTAATGTTATAACACATATGTTTTGTCCATGTTTGAGTTTCCATGACGACATATTTTATCAATGCATTGATTACAGTTTTCAATTCTTAGATGCAAACAAAAATAATATGAACTAAAAAGATATTTTAGTATTTCCTTCGCAGATGTTTCTTAAAAATATCTTGTCGTTGAAAATTTAAATGATTCTAACAATTATTGTTTTAGATATTGTTTGAATTTGAATTCAAACCAAATTTATTTTAAGCCGTCCATTTTTACTTTCTTGTTTATAAAAGCGTATATGAAGCGCTATATACTGCCGATGGTAAAGTTCACGGTTAGTTGTCTTTGATCGTAAAGGTTTTATATTCAAATATTTTCTTCAAATCTTCGATGTTACTGTACTTATGGTAACACTGTAAATTACCTAACCTAACTAACCCAAACCTATATGCACGAATAGGAATGAGTACTGAGGCTGGTTACGCAAGCATAAAGAAAATTTTGCCTTTACTTGGCAGGTAATGCAAAATCTGAATGTATTAACAATCACGGGTCGTAAAAAGATTAAAGAGGAAAATTTGTATTAGTGGAAAAGGTAATTAAATCTACGCTTACACATTTTAGCGTACAGCCGCCACATTATAATAAAAAAACATTTATCTACGTTGTAAAGGTAAACATCAACTACACATATTTTGCATGGAAATGATTTATTTTAAGAAATCTTATAAATGTCCTTCAAAGTTCGTATGGGTTTTAGGAAAAAATAAAAAAATCTTTTGAATCAATAATGAGTAATAAAATGGCATCAAATATTGTACCGAAATCTTGCCTACTTCTTTTATTTTTTCTGTGCGCTACACTTAAGTACTAAGCTTTTAGAAGAAGTAGCCCACGAAATTATCACTCGCAGGCAATCTGTTGTGTGTGGATGTGTTGTTACTCCTGAGGACTACGTTGGAATGCCTCCCGTCCAGTGTCGTCTGCCTAACAACACCATTCAAACCGAAACACAGCAGGTCTCACACTGCTGCTTTACGGCCGAAATAGGTGTAGATAGGGGTAGCCTAGCCTCCGACATAAGACTCTACCACCATCTCATTCCTATGCCTCCCATACATTAAATCAGGCCGAGTCACTTTGGTTTGCCACGAAAACTCGGTATAGCCCTTTACAGACTAGCAGGCACAGCTGCTGAAAATTTGGAAAAAAAACTGCGGTTATATCAAGCAAATTCAGAAACATTGAAACTTAGGGCCTGGAGTTTACTTCACAAAGTACTTTCTATCTTCTAAAGTATTCGTTGTTTCTTATAGTATTTTACTTTAAGTATAGTACTATAGTACTTTAAGGAGATTACAATAAAAGTTATTCTATTGTAATCTCCTTAGAATAACATCTATTGTTAACTCCTCAAAGTACATCATGCGGAAAATAAAATTACGAGTACAATGAAGTCAAGTCCGATAGCGGGTTTTCCTTTTAATTCAAAGGTTTAATTGAGCTCTATACAACACTTGGTTTTCTACACTATCATCATCATCATGGACCTGTTCTGAATTCAGAAACCTGTAAATAATGTGATTTATCGAAGGGAGATTTTCAATCACTATCTTCAATGTACAGGTTTATAAAAATCAGATATACTATTCATCATCATTATCAACCCGTTGTTGTCCTGGGCGTCTAAAGGTCCTCTCGGAGATGAGAGGATTTAGTCATAGTCCACCACGCTGGCTAAGTGTGAATTTGGCGGACTTTGCATGCAGTATGGAAAACACATCATTTATAAATAATTATAGAAAATAATTTAGAGAAATTAAAGATGTGCATCGGGATTTGAACCCCGATGCACCGGAGCGTGAGGTTGAGGTTCTTAACCACTATCACTCACTTATATACGTATATACTAGCTGTTGCCTGCGACTGCGTTTGCGTGGTCTCCAAAACTGTCACTCACACACCAAACACACCACCGCTAATAGAGTACAGTTATACAGAGTGAAAGGGAGATTAGTGCAGGAGGATTCTTCTTCCCATTTTGGTCCCATGTTCCTTAGAGAAAACTATTCAGTTCAAAGGAACTGAATGATGAATAAAGATTCATCATATTCCTGAGCTTAGTGTGAGCTAGACCTTGTAACATAGCAACAAAAACAACTAACAACAACTTTGCCC
>DWKW01001694.1:0-12153 GCA_018250115.1 Doberes anticus | reverse complement strand
AGAGGACTAAGTTGGAATGCCTCCCGTCCAGTGTTGTCTGCCTAACTACACCCTTCAAACCGAAACACAGCAGTTCTTACACTGTTGCTTTACGGCAGAAATAGGTGTAGCGGTGGTGCCGCCGCAGGCTAGCCTTCGGCATAAGACTACCACCATCACTCGTCGTCATCATCATTCGTCATTAAATCAAGTAATATAAATTTACCCCAATTTTTGCTCACTGTTTGTTATTTATTTACTGAATAAAAAGCATAAATATTACTAACATAAGATTTCGTTAGTTCCAACTGTGGATAACCAACACGTTCCTTAAACATTAAATATTACCGTTTTTATGTTTTTGTATTACGAGCATGTAAGTATAACAAAAAAAAGAAAATTGAAGTAAACCTCACAACTGATTACGGAATAAAACTATGAATTTAAACTAAATAAATGGAGGCGCGTGCGCTTATACGTAGTTACACACGTCTGTGCTTTTATGGATGTGTGCGTATGTCTGTGTATGTCTGTGACTAAATAAATAGTGTTCGACTATGTAATAGTATTTACGAGACAATATTTCATATACCTTTAGCTTCATAGTAATTCAGATTATTAAACTATAACGAACTAAAGAGGACTTCCAATATCTGGATAATTTCAATAATCCCAATACCTACTTTGTTCAGTTTGGTATACTGATATAGACCAATATAAGAGTAAGACTTACGACCAAATTTATTTCTTATTTTAGGAACTATCCACCTTTGGCGTATAAGACTGGCTATCGATATTATATCTAAACGTACTAGCAAACCTTACGGGACATATATTGTGAGTGTAGCGTATTCAAAATTTTACCATAGTTCGCCTTTAACCATTTGTTATTAAAATACATTTAACTGTTCATTTCACCAGTTCTAACGTAGTCGTTCCGTAAAACATTTTTCTTTGTCTATTAAAAAATGACTATAAATACGTCTCCTAACAAGTGTTCGATCAAAGGGCCTGCTCCGCTCCCAATAGGATTTTCATTTTGCAATTAGCACGCCCTGAAGGGTTGCGACGGAGCGGCGTGCGACTACGAGCATTGGCGAAGTTATTGCACACATGTATCTATAATATTATGAGTGGTTATTATTTTACATATGACATGCTGTAAAATACTTAGAATGTAGAAACCAGTATTTTTAGACCATGAAGTTATTTTTTTTGGCTTTCTAAGCTATCTATATCTATTGAAGTAAATTTCAATGCTGCTCATACGAGCACCCGATGCAAGCTTAGGGGAGTTATAAGTTAGCGATCAGAGTATTTACACCGTTTGATATTATGTGACCCCAGGCCATGGACCACCTACTTCTTAAAAACAGAAACGGGAAACCAGTGCGATCTTTGCGACGACAGAAATCGATGGAGTGGTGGTGCCACCGCAAGTGAGTCGTTATACATAAGGCTCTACTACTACTAATCTCAGCTCTCAAATCGGCATACTCAATAACTTATTAAAAAACTCAGTGAGTTTATTTTCACATGTTAGCAATCAGTTTTACATATAAATGTCGCAACACATTGTGTCATCGTACGAGTATGTAACATATTGAAAAACACTTGTGCCGTGAGTAGTGTGTGAACGACGAGTACTTAAGCATTATGCTGTGATATATCACGAACCAAATACACATTTCTGAGCGTAGTAATCATCGATCGTTGAAATTCAACTACTAGGTATTTGATGCTAGTATACTCTTATGTCGAATGCTTGTCTGCGACGGTACCATTGCTACTCGTATTTCTGCATTTAATACAGCAGTTTGAGCACTGTTGCGTTTTAGTTTGTAATGTGTTAGGCAGAATATACAGGACAAGAGTCATTTCAATTAAATTCTCCGGAGTCAACTGTATTTTTTTCCTTTCCGGCAGTTCTCGGGATGTTGAATTTGGAGGTGGATGTCCATGAGCTGCAGCTAACACTTAACGTTAGGCGACCTGCATTCTCGTTTGCTATTCCGTTAATATTTAAAAAATATTGGTTCCAACATTTGAACTAATGGAGGGTCCTTGAATGTACATATACTTGAGTTAACATTGACTTAGACTTCCTTTACAAATAAGTAACTCTTGGTTCTAGTGCCTATGTTAATACGTGTCAAATTAATTAGATAGTCTTGTTTGCATTTGCAACTGCAGCATTTAAGAGTAAGGTGTGGAAGAAACGTATTCCGAGTTTAAGAAAAGGCAATACTTTGGTGTTTCTAACTGTAACGAGCATTATCATGTAGTGCGTTTGCTTAAAAGAAGAAGTAACAAAAGAAGTATCTAATGATAGACATTAAAAGTAAAATTCATCTGAAAATCAGTGGGACAGTACGGTATTATATTTTCATTTTTGTTTTAGCTCATTCCCCAAATAAGAAAAAACTCCACATCTGGTACGTCCCACAAAATGGTTTTGCTACCAATCTTACATTGTTACTGTAAGTAATACTGCAAATAAAGAATTAACAAATACGAATATTAACACTCGCTTTATGGCAATTTACGTGCTTATATTTATACACCTTCTATAAATTTTCCTTGCTGTCTTAGTTAGTTATAGTCTAACATACATTAAAATTAAGTCGCACCTAGGGTCTTTATTGTACTTTAAAATTATCAGGGTCAAAATATTAAATATCTGAATTTATTCATTAAGTAAATGAAAATTAAATTACATAATGAATACAAAAATTAAACAAGACGTATCTCACAATCATTGATTAAACTATTATTATATTGTGTACGCAGGTATTTAGATAAAGCTTCAACAAAATAAAAACTTTAAAATTTTATTGTTTGTAGCTGCATTTAAACCTTTTGTGTAGGAAACAGCACAGTGTTGGAACAATTCTAAGCCGATTGAAAGTTGAGTGTTATGCAATAATGAAAACAATGAAAATACGAGAAACATCTTTAGAGGCAGTTTCATTTTATTTTATGCCCTCGTATATCGAACGCACTCGTCAAGTCTTCTTATTAACTTATACTTATAGTATTAACTTTAAAATCTTTGTTTTATAAGATACCCAGCTTTGCAACATTGAGAAATCAACAAAGTTGAATAAACACAACTTCCCACATTTACATTATATGTAACAAGCATATCTAGTACAACTTTGACAGAAACTGCAACTAATTGCGAACGTAGGTTGGCATAGCATTCATACTGACTATTTTTAAAACATGTCGTATCCAATTAGAAGCAAAATGTTTACACCGGTCGTTTACAGGTCCGCTCTACCGATATGTTCGTATCTAAAAGTTTTAATTGCACATCCTAGTAGTGGTTGGTAGACGGCAGTACATCTTATGCTACACGACCTCTACGCATCACATCACCGCTGACTGTGATACTACTCTTGCTAACTATCAGGCTACAACACTCTACCTTGAAATAAGATAATTAAAATCACATGTTGAGAACAACTTATTGTTGTTGTTTTATGGTGGTAAAGTCTTATGTAGGAGGCTGACTTGCGGTGGCACCACCGCTGCCCCTATTTCTGTTGTACAGCAATGTGAGAACTGCTGTGTTTTGGTTTGAAAGTTGTAGTTAAGCAGAAGACACTGAACAGTAGGCATTCCAACTTAGTCCTCAGGAGTAGTAACGCATCCACACACAACCTCAGATAGGACTTACGTCCTAGTTTAGTTCCTGCATATAAAAATAACTAGTAACTGTTTCATGGCAACTAGTATAGTGAAAAATGGTATCTATTTGCAAAAAAAGTGTTCTCGGAATTTTGTTTTGGCTCGGTATAATTTGCAAAGATTTTTTGCTTATGTAATTGACAATATTTTCTTCATAATTGAACTAAAACATAGAATGATATTTTACATAGACGAAAGATCATAAATAAACAGTTTGACCATTGACAAGATTAGGCCATTATTAACATTACTCTAAGCTCTTTAGAACTTCTTTTTTGAATCTAACAAATAACTCTACTCTTAATCTCGTACACACATGCTATATAAAGATACAGGCTCAGGGATTTTAAAAACAGGGTCCTAACTGGTAAGCAATCTAATTTCCGGGTCAAAGTGAACCAATCTTTTAAATGTCGGTCAAATCTAATAAAGTCTAATTAGAATCCAATGTAGCACTAGTCTTTGTTCGGCCCAGACGCGCTCAGACCAAATTAGCCTGGAACGCGTAATATGTCGGAATCGAGGAAAATTCTGTGACTCGTTATTATTTTATTATAAACAATGATTTCCAAGCAATTATTGAGACTTTTTGATGTAAAAGTGTTTTAGTATACGTAACAGAGTTTCTTTAAAATTTATATCCATATATGTTAATATAAATACAATCAGGACAGCTTTCATAATCCAGTTGTATTGGAATTTCGTAATCAATAAATATTCTTTAGATAAAGGTACTAGTTTCTGTAGACACGCAATAGGGTATCAAACATGCACAAGGCAAGGAAATCGTACAAGTGGAGGCAATACAATGACACTTACTAAAAATCAAATCCGATGTAAGCCTGGTATTAAAATTTATAGAAATGGCCCCGATACAATTTTATATCAGCACATATAATTGATAGGATATTTTCTATAATTTTCATTTTATTTTCTGACGGTCAACTTGATGGTAGGAAAGTCCTGTGTCGATGGCTTGTGTGCGGCAGCATCACCGGCTACTTCTATCGTAAAGTAGCAGTGTGTAAACTTCAACTTCTATGTTTCGGTTTGAAGGGTGTGCTTACGAAGAAGACAGTGGACAGGAGGCATTCCAACTTAGTCCTCAGGAGTAGCAACGCATCCACAGATAACCTCAGATAGCACTTCGATCCTAGTTGAGATTTGATTTGGATGTGTATGGGCTGCAGTTACCTCTTGCGGTGGCCTGCATGCTCGTTTACTGTTAACAATTACGATTGTTAACAATAAAAATAACAATTTAACAAATTAATAGCTTGTCTTACGAAGCCGCCACTTAGGAGGTGCTAGTTTGTGACCATT
Organism: Doberes anticus; assembly: GCA_018250115.1. Classification (NCBI taxonomy): domain Eukaryota; kingdom Metazoa; phylum Arthropoda; class Insecta; order Lepidoptera; family Hesperiidae; genus Doberes; species Doberes anticus. The sequence continues at coordinate 7,158 of DWKW01001694.1, read as the reverse complement.
CCTGGTTGTAACACGATCTGGATTGATTTACTAAATTTATTCATTCGTTCTAATGTATTTTAAATATTCACATTAATGTTAATCGTTTATATATAAACAAAAAGGTTATTAACAATTCAAATTACACAAATGGTGATTTGAATTTCAATGAGTTTGGTATGACCGATGTTAGTGTGCAATGTACGACGAACGGCGTCGGAACCTTTACACCGCTAGACAAGGAGCTCGTAAAAACTTTTAATTATTTCTGGGGAAATACTCCGAAAGACTGCAAACATAAACCCGTATGCATTCTTTCATACCATCTCAGTGGCCGCAACCCGTAAGTGCCTTGTTTTAAAGTGTTGTAAAAACAAGCGTAACACACGCTCTGCAGTGGCGGTGGTATGTGCCCTCTTAAAGTAAGAATCTCTTTAAGTTGCTCGTCTTTACCAGTTTTATTTTCATAAGAAGTTGTGAGGATTTTGATTTCTCAGAATATTTTCACCACTTTTATTTTAAAAATAATTAATTAGTGTTTGAAAATTGTAGAAGAGTATGTACTATCGTCAAACTATTTTAAGACCAAAATTCCGATTTAGGTTTTTACTAACTACAATATATAATTCATTGACTGAAGAGTGCTCAATATGCGTCCTGTTGTAAAAAATGTAAAAAAAAGTAATATGTGTCAAATCACAATACTCGAACGATGTCGTAGCAAATATTCAGTAATAACAGCATCAAATTTCCTTTACGAATATATCATCATCACGCAGGGTGTGTAAACAAATCAAGAAGCCATTTCTGAGGTATTGGTTGAAGAAGCAAAACACGTCAATATGCAAGCCTCAAGAATAGTCTCAATCTCGGACAATAAAGCGATGATGCATGCCAATAAGTTGTCGGGCGCAGTCCTGATGCCCTGAGTGCAATCACCGGGACTACAATAACTAACCTCAAATAACCGGTTACACTAATAATGTCAGTATAAATAAGCAAGCGTGCTTTTGGTTTTCGTTGGACACGTTTTACTTCCATAGCACTTTTATATGTAGCCGTCGGGTTTGGTCATACGGATTTAATACAAAATATATGCATAAAATACAATTTCTTGGTTATCCTGTACCTTTTTATTATACACAAAACAAACATCTTTCATGTCGAATACATTAAGATTAAGTCACAACATGAAAATAACTGTAAACACCTACAGCTTTTCATAATATTTAAAGAGAGAAGAAAAACTATTCAGAAACCAATTATATTATATTTAGAATAAAAATTTAATTAACCGATCTTATTACAAGCGTAGTATCTCGTTTCGACTGTACCGTTTGCTAGGAGCTATCAAAGCGATCGTTCTGTGACACTCAGCTGTAATGAGACCATCATCTCGGATGCATCGGAGTGGGTTACAAAACGCACATATTCAGAAGGCTTGGAGATAGATATCCATCAGCATTCCTTTGATTGAAGATAGATATACTGTGTGCTTATACGTTTTTAGATTGACAAGTTTTAATTAAGAGTTCTAGGCCGTAGAAAGATTATGGTTCAAACAAGGTTCTGTAGAACAAGAGATAAACCTTGACCGCGCTTGACTCGGTAATAAATTCATAAGTTGAAATTTTGAACTAGGAATCCATAGTAAGCTTTTTGAGCTACTTTTCTATTCGCTAAGCTAGCTCCATACAAACTTATGTTGTCAAGTCTAGCGTCGTTTCTTGCAAACCGATGTCGGTAAATGAAGTGTTAGATTTGTATAATATAAATTAAATACATCTGCAAATCGAAAAAACTGGGAGACAAACTCCAATTTCCTGTAGTCGTACTTTAGTTTTATAATATAAAGCTAGTTATATAACACGAATAATCAAACAACCAGGCTAGCAATATAGGCTACATGATGTTAAGTCACTGCGGTTCTTCGAGTTTCAAATCAAAACACATACATTGCTGCTTTACTTTACTGCCGAAATCAGTGCAGTGATGCTTCTGCAGCAGACGAGCCTTGGTCAATATAACCTCTCTAGAGCCTCTGTTTCTCGACAACGTCATATTATAATGACACTCAAGAAGATGGGATCTCAACTAATAGGAAGATAAGTTCAATGTGTTGTAGACATAAGGAAATTGTCTTTGGATACTTTTTATATCAAACGCTGACTAAGTCAGACAATAACCACGAATCTCATTACTAAAGCGAAGAGTAGTCTAGTAGGAAGCGTAGTATTTCGTTCCAAATGTATCGTTTGGTGATGGAAACGGACAAAGAGATCGCTAGGCGATACACATCTACATACGTTGCAATGTAACATACAGCATTGAAGCTCCAAGTCCAGGGAAAAAATCCATTACGTTTTTCTATGTTGCTTAACCTATTTGCTGTCCAACAAGCAGACACAATAGTTAAAAAATAGGCATGCACTATATGTGGTGCACTGGATAGTCAACATGTTAACCTTATCAAACAAAACTGTATTTATTCCTTTATCTTAGTCGACTTTTAACTAAAGTAGGTATCCAATTCGACACATATGTATGTTTTTTTTTGGAAATTTTGTCTGTGTTTTATAATTACGCCTTTTAGCTTTTAGGGTTTCGTTCATACTTATATGAAAAAAATTACCTTTATAAGGATACTTGCGTGTCTGTTCGACCGTGCCGCTGTAGGCGAGACTTTCACATAATACTTCAACAGCAACATTAAGAATTTAAATTAAAACATACCGAATACTGAAATCAACCATTGAAATCCATACTGTGGCGGTAGGACTAAAGATCTCTTTAATACTAGATTAAACATTATACCGTGATGGAACAGTTTTAGGATAAAAACTATTATTAAAAATAAAATAACGTTTCGATAAACATTAACTTTTAATATGAAATTTTACTCATATTTTCAAATTGTCACTGTCCACTTGCACCCTAAAATTCCTATTCTCACAGTTTCGGACACGTAATATCTGTCTTACTCTTTTTCTCTAAAATACTCGAGTAAATTGTCCACAAGCAATTCCCCCTTTTTTATCTAGAAACTCTTTACTCAGCTCGGTCGATCTCTTGTTTATTTTTTTTCCTAGTTTCTGACCCGGTAAAATTCCTGTAACTTCGAAGGTAAATGTGACATTTACGACATTCGCTGGTCTATTGAGAATAAATTTCTTACTGTGCTTGTCCTGCTGGACCTTAGCAGCACATTCACTTCAATTAACTTCTGACAATCTAAGTGGTTTAATCGTATCCACTGACATCTCTCCTTCCCTTGCACGGTTTAAATCATATAGTCGGAGTCGATAAAAAATGTGAATGATGACCTCAACCGTAAACAAAAGTAGGCTACGGTTTTTGGCACCTTAGGTAACCTTTACAATTAGCAGTAGGTATATGGGAAATTGACTTAATATTCCAAAGCTTCCTCAGGTGATATTAGAAAATATAATCATTCCAGACAATGAATGAAAAATACTGGAATCACTCTGGATTGCAACTTAAAAGTAACTTATAAAAGGTGCATTATTAGTTCTTTAAAGGGCTTCCAGACTTATTTGCCCATGAAAACTAAGTTAAACCTATCTCAACCTGTAACTTAACCGGTCATGCTGATTCAGGCTATTTGGATGTCACTGAGGAGCTTTTAGACAACTTGAGCGCTTGAAAATCCTTTGCATAAGATTCATCTTCGGTTTTTCAGTTTCGCAAGGATATCAATCTGCTTTCGCAGAAATACAAGGATCCTCTGTTTCCTCTTCAGTATTCTTAAAAATCCCACTTCCCCTTCGTATCTGTGGCATCGCTGTAGTCGGACACAGCCATCCATTGGGACTTGCAGGACTCATTTGCGATCGCTTTTCCTACTCTGACTTCTTTTCTATGAATTGAGGACGGTGAGATTGTGGAACTCGCTTCCGGCTCACATTATGTAAGACTATCGCTACATTAAAAGAGGATAAGATAATATTATTTCTCCATATAATCTTTATAAGTAAATGCATCTTCTACGACGTTTATTTATGCCTTATTACTTTGTATAAAAATACTAGAGATAAGAACATTTTAACTAAATACATATATGTACATAAAATGTTAGTAAAACAATTAATGCTGTTATGTGTCCGATTTTTTAATCAGATTCTATACAACGCTGTCTATGGTTTTCAAGAATGGTTAACGATGTTCATTAAACTACAATGCTGTCTATTTTACTGAACACTGAATTCTATTTAAACATTTTATCCCTCCTCTGCCATTAACATATTTGACTCCATGCTCAAAAGAGTTATTTTGATACATTTTTAATTGGGCAACTAAGGCTATTACTGATACCGATAAAAAAGTTGGCGGCTGGTGGCAAAAAATACGCAGCCGTCGATACGCCTGTCTGCGCTCTTTAGTGACGTTAAATTATTCATTGACAAGGACTTATAAATGTTAAATTGAAATCCTTGATACATTTTTCTTTTAATACCATATACAATATTTTGTATCTATAAAATGTCCATTTGCGTATGTTCATTGTGCACTTAGTGGATCTCATTAAATTCGGCACAAAATATCTTATAATAGGAAAATAATGTATTAGGATTACAACGCTTTATTATCACTTTAATATGCAAAGATACAATTTGTGTATTTCAAAAAAAAATAACTAAGTTCTTTCCAGATACAAGTTTTAATTTTGTTTTCAACTATATTACAGACACGCGAGTACAGTTAGTACACTAGGTAGCTAACAAACGAGTGACGAACAATTATACACTTTGCGAATCTCAGAAATGATAAAGTTGCCGAGGAATTGCTAGCATACAAAATTGTACAAAACTTTGCAATAGCTTTTCAAATAAGTAACTAGCTCGTGTTAATATTTTGCTCTTTATGATTCCGCTCACTGCGAAACTGCAGTGTGTGTGTATGACAGGCATGTCGAACTCCTTTTATAAGTTAATTCCTGCTCATGCACAATCCGTAAACTTTCGAGTGCTATCTTGCTTGAAGCAACGCCTGCCGTGAATAAAAAGTTTGTTGTACCCAATTTATTTTTGTTTTTCGTATTGGATGGTACTTTCCTGGTTTTGAATTTTATATTGCATAGACAGATTTTAAGATTTTTTTGATCACAAATTCGTAGAACAGTTATGACTTTTATCCATAAAGTTTCAATAACATTGAAAAAGCTTTCGACGTTCATGTATTGTATAAAATAAGGCCGTATATTATATTTTGCATGAAAATATAATAATAATAATGCTTCACACTCACAGCCCCACAGTAGGCTGTAGTAGTAGTAACCTGTGTCTTGGGTGTCATGGACACACACAGAAACAAGCACAAAAACACCCAGACCAGCTACAGAAATCTAAATTCATCATTCAAATTTCTGCCCCGCTGGGAATCGAACCCAGGACCCTCCGAACGGTAGTCTGCACGTTGACCACGGCGCCATATGGGTCGTCAAATATCATATTTCAGTTCCGCATGTTTATCTTTTGCATGAAAATTATAATCCACTTACCACATAGAATACGTCGGAGAAGCCTTTGTTTAAGAATAGTAATTTAAAAGGGGAAAAACAGAGGATTTTTAACAATACAAAGTTAATAAATTAAACTTAGCAGCCTTTGCATGTATATAAGTATTCTCACTTGCCTGTTATGCAGCAGCAAGTTGCTGAAAGGAGATTGGTAGGATTGAGATGCTATCAATACCGCCTCGCCTATAGGCCCCACTCTAGTTGCACGCGACTCTATAATCGCTTTTCCGCCGAGCCATTAGCACCAGAAAGATACGCAAAGAAACGGGAGTTTCCCCCTTTTTATCAGCTCAAAAGTAAAATTGGTATTTAGCAGTGCTCAGGGTGCGTCACAAGAAAGTTTCCTGATCTAGCACCCAGCCTGCCACCTTATAGTCATCAGATTTAAAGAAAATATTGAAATCGAATCTCTTTGTTTCATTCGCCTTGTCTACGGTTCTTATGTTTTTGTTGCTCAGTAATGAAACTATGTTTTCCGCATTTTACCCCCTTATCCAGATTAGAACGTCTCTGTGTAACCTGTTCTGTCGTTTGAATTCTTATTAACTTGATCCTAGAAGTCGATCCAAGTGTATCGAGACGAAAGATAAGCGCAAACAATTTGTTTTATCTCACTGATCAGCTTCTGTTTGTATTAACAAGTCCACCTTGTTAGAAAACTATCATTGTAAATAGTTTTTATGTCCTTTTTCAACAGTTTTCGTAAATAAAATATCAAATAGTAAAAGTCTAAACAAAGTATGCTTGATACAAAGATATTTTTTCCACATTTATAACGTAGAACGAATGTGCATAAAAATGAGGCAATAAGTATCAAATTTTGCATAAAGAGATAAGCACGATCAAAGGATTGCTTTCAAAGTGGTTTACCTGGCAAGCATATTTAAGTTTCATGAAGTGAGGAAATGGAAAATAAATTGGATTTGTATAAGTTTCTTAGAGGTACATGAGAAAATATTTACTTTGTTTCCCGCAAGGATTAGGCGGAAGTCATTATTTAACTTGGCAGTTTAATAGTAAAACCATACGAGATGTATGGTTTTATGACTCCGAAATGTACGGTGTGTGTGTATGGAAAGAAAAGGTTCTTAATAGAATTAGCATGGAAAATCCTACATTCACACCGCAAGCTAGAAGCTGTAGTTGAAAATTAAATACTTTTCGATACTTATATCGTGAGCAGAGAATAAAGTATTGTTTATACATACATATATCGGTAATAGTTAAATGTTGTATTAATTAGGAGATGGGGCTTAGACTACGCAGACATAATAATTAGGCTTAGGGATTTAGTCACACGGCTGCTGTACCTAGAGAAGTCTATCTTATAATAAATGCAGAACAGTAGTAGAAACAAGTACAAGAAAAAGTTGAAAAAGCAATCGTATAATAAACGAAAAATAGGCAACTGCCAAAAATCTTTATAATGCAAATTAGATTACGTATAACGCGTTGTCATGTGCAGTTATTGTAATTGAATTCATCGAAACCTCTTCGTAGAAGCGTGGTCATTGTTTCTAGCTTTATAACGATTTACAGTCAAATTTACCTGCATCCGCAACGCCGCTCTCCGTTAACCCCCTCCGGTGCCCTCGTAGATACTACCTGATAACCGTCATTTAACCGATGACCCCGCTGATGCC
>DWKW01001693.1:0-12156 GCA_018250115.1 Doberes anticus | reverse complement strand
GACCTCAGATAGGACTTCGTACTAGTTGAGGTTTTATATGAATGTCTCTGCAGTACATGGTACATCCAATCCAATGGTTGCGACTCCTGAAGATTAAGTTAGAATGGCTTTTCTCTAGTGAATTCTGCCTGAATATTGATTTAAAGTAGAAATTGGTGTTGCGGGATTGCGGGATTGCCGCCGCATATGTCCTTCGACATAAGACTATTCCCCTGAATGTTCCTCTGGGGCAGTTGTATAAAAACATTAACCTCCTTCTGAGGCAGTCCGATAAAAGATTACTCTCTTTCTGAGGTAGTCAGGAGGAGGCAGAGGTAGTAAAAATATTATCATCCTATACGGGACAAATCCGCCAATCCGCACTTGGCCAGCGTGGTGGACAATGGCCAAAACTCTCTCATCTCTGAGAGAAGACTCGTGCCCAGCAGTGGGACAACAATGGGTTGATGATGATGATACGGGACAAAATAAGATTACAATGATTTAAATCAACGAATTAAGCTCTGTTCAATTGCACATTGATTGTTTATCCAACCTTCCACAACTAATAAAAATAAAACCTAATTAACCATGCACATCGATAAAGAATTTTACAAGCGAAATACGTTATTGACTTTATTCAATATAACTTCAGATCCGAAATGAAAACAATCGGGAGCTGAGTCTGCAAACAGCATGAGCTGGAATTACTGAGTTGCAGTAAAAGCTTCGTTCGAAGCGAAGCGTTTCTACTGAACTGTATAGCGGAAAATAGAAAACAATGGAAATCCTGTGCTACTTTACTTCGTCGAGTAACAAAACAGATTTTTTTCCAGCGTAATAAAGAGTAATCTCTAAGTTCATATTCGTAGAGTCTGAGGTTAGTCTGATGTGGCGCCACTGTTGAATCCTGTGTTCCAGGGGGTTGTTTGAGGCGTTCCAACTTAATCCTCGAGATGAGATCCACAGATCTCATAGGACAGCAGACCTTTTCGAGGTTATACTTATCTAAGTAGTTCATTAGGTGCAGTGACCAGTAGTATGTATACCAATTTGATACATAAGATTTTCATTTGTTTTTGATCTATCTAAACTAAAGACTAAATTCCTGCTTAGAATATCATTTGAGTTTGAGTTCACGATTACGAATAAAGCCTGGAAAAGCTATGACAAATAAAAAGGACTGAAAAAGAAAAATTGATCGATAGCAATAAATTAATTTTAAAGAAAAATCCGTTGCTTATAAGAGCCCGACTTCGACAAATAATAATAAATAACGTTTCACACTTATAGCCCCATATTAGGATTTATCCTGTGTCGTGGGTGCCATAGACACGGAAATAAGCACGCAATCACCCAGACCAGGTACAGAAATCTAAATTCATCATTCAAATTTCTACCCCGCTGGGAATTGAACCCAGGACCGTCCGAACCGCAGGCGCACATTGGAAACGGCGCCATTGTTTGTTAATTTATTTATTCGTTCTTTTTCGGCCATTGATTCTTTCTGATAATACTCCGTCCATTTCAAAAGTAAGGCTTTCATAACAGCGATTAGCGCTCGGAGTGGCCAATTCGCGCTGCATTGAACGGAACATTAAACAAAAATAAGCCAGAGAAGCGTTTCGATGGTATATTTGATGCCGTCCCGCCGGAAAAGCCGGGACGACCTCAATTTCTGTCAGTTTTAATGTAAATTGAAACACTTTATTTACTATCTATTAACAGTCCAATATTGGGTAGACCGTTGTATTTAATTGTTAACTGCGAAACAAAATACGGGCCACCTGTAATCGATTATCATGAACCCATTATTGTCCCACTACTAGGCACGGTGACTGATAGCCTAGTGGTTAAGCATCTCGAACCCGCTACGTTGGGTCGAGGTTCAAATCCCGGCACGCACGCATTTTCGAAATTATGTTATTAATTAATTATCAGTCGCTCTAACGGTGAAGGAAAACATCGTGAGGAAACCTACATGCCTGAGAGTTCTCCGTAGCGTTCTCAAAGGCATGTGAAGTCTGCCAATCCGCACTTGGCCAGCGTGGTGGACTATGGCTTATACTCTCTCATCTCTGAAAGAAAACCCGTGCCCAGTGACGATAATTGGTTGATGATGACTAGGCACGGATCTCTTCTCAGAGATGAGAGAGTTTAGGCCATAGTCCACCACGCTGGCCAAGTGCGAATTGTCGGACTGTACATGCCTTTGAATACGTTATGGAGAACTCTCAGGCATGCAGGTTTCGTCATGATGTTTGCCTTCACCGTTAAAGCGAGTGATAATTAATTCATAATACGGACATATTAATTTCGAAAAATTTTAGACGGTATAATAATTAAAATAAAAACATTAATAATTATTTAGAGAAATAGAGGTGTATGCCGCGATTTGAACCTCGACCCATAGCTGGGTCGTGATGTTTTACCACTAGTACATTTCACCTGGTAGTACGCCATAAGTGGTTATCGTCGCCTATGCGCATTTGCAATACGTACACGAGAAGTAATTGTTGAAATTGTCATCAGTTTTTGAGTTATTTGGATATTCAATAAAATGCCTTATATTGACATTTACAAGAAACTGGTACAAAGAAAAAGATATGGATATTTTAAAAAACACTGTTAGCATAACGTACCACGCTGCTCCAGGAAACCATTAAACCATACTTGTTTAGTAAATTCATCGCGTTAAATAAATATGCCACAAAAGACTCGAAGCTAAACGATTTATCCAAGCACAATGGCTATTAGCCTTTAAACGAGAAATCCTTAATGCAATTTGCTATCCAATCAAGTCGGTAATTCACTTATGTATCTGAACGTCATAGTTCCGACACAATAACCAGTATAGTTTGAGCTCTGGTGGAGGAAATTTAATAAGTGATGAGCCGGCAGTTGCCCGGAAATATGGGCGCTGTTTTAAACGCAGTAGGTCAATTTTCTACAAAACTCGTGGATTGTATCTTAAATATTTAGCTTCCATTTCTGGGCCCGGTTTTTGGTCCTAACTGTGAGAGACTTGGCGCATGGTCCACTAGGCTGATCGTTATGAGGTGTAAGTAGCGACTGTAATCATAACTTAGATCGATCGCTTATCTGTTGAAGCACGAAAGATTTAAACGTTGATAGAAACCCGTTCTTATGAATTAAAAATTATCCCTTTCTTTAACATCGCGAAGAAACCTGCATGCCTGTGACTTCTCCATAATACTCTCAAAGGCATGTGAAGTCCGTCAATCCCCACGGTCAGCGTGGAGATAGTCCTCCACGCTGACCGTACCTCAACTAACCTAAACTCGTATACCTGAATGTCTTAATAATATTGTTTTTATTGAACGCTCTGAGTTAATTGAGTTAATAATTAAGGCGGCACTCAGTGTTATTCTAGTATTTTTTAAATTTTGAAATTGTATTAGTGTTCACTTCGTTGGTGCAACGTTATTAAATAAATAAATAAACAACTCTATCTTTATCTGTACGTATACATTGTTTTGTATGATCTTGGACTATTGTTAGCAATGTTTACTCTACGTCGAAGTTTAGTTAACGAACCCATGTGAAGTAAACTTCGGCCGTACACAGGTCTTAGTTTAAGTTAACTCCGAACGCAAACCAGTGTATCCCGTATAGGATGCAACTTGCTCGGTAAGCTCTTTTGGTTAGAGATAAAGATGCTGTTATACGGTTAATGTTTTGTTTTGATTAATCTGTTTAATCTGCTAGTCCTTGATGAAATTTGTAAGCATTTCGTACAGATTCGTCCAAAAATGTATTAATGTACTGCTAATTACAATATTAAAAATTTGTAAATAAAATTATGTAACATAATATTCTCACGCGAGTCAGTTTAAATTTATATTTTTGTTTTGTTCAAGACAATTCCCATATTTACTACTTCTTTTACTACTATTACTATACTATAGTATATACTATATATTTTCATCATCATCAACAACTCATTATTGTCCCACTGCTGGGCACGGGTCTTCTCTCAGAGATGAGAGAGTTAAGGCCATAGTCCACCACGCCGGCCAAGTGCGGATCGGCGGACTATATATTTTTCTAATACTAAATTACTACTATTTAATTTTGTTTTAGTTGTTGGTGACGAAGTATGTGTATTTTTTTAAATGTTGATTATTATATAATCACATTGTGATTACGCTCTTAAATAATAATAAAAAAATACATTGAATACGTCTATTTTGTATCTTTGTTGGTAGTTTTAAGTCGAACGTTCCGTGGCGGCGGCACTATCCTCCTCGCGATTTTCTCCGGACTTCGACCGAATAGATTTTTATTAAATGTTTTTATTTTTAAAGAGTAACTGAGTTTTTAATGGTGGTAGAGTCTTATGTCGAAGGCTCGCTTGCGGCGGCACCACCACTGCACCGATTAGCGAAAGCAGCAGTGTAAGAACTGCTGTGTTTCGGTTTGATGGGTGTAGTTAGACAGAAGACACCGGACAGGAGGCGTTCCAACTCAGTCCTCAGGAGTAGCATCCGTGTACGACCTCAGATAGGACTGCTTCTATTTGTGGTTGGATGTGGACGTCCGTGGGCTGCAGTGACCACTTAATATCAGCTGGCTTGCATGCTCGTTTGCTATTCAATTAATACAAAAATACTAAAGTTTTTATATAGTAAATCTACGAAGTATCTCGTAAATAATAAATGAAAAGATATATTTTCATGACATACTTTTCTTTTACTGTACTTAAGTTATAAATAAAATCAAGTCAAGATTATATCTAATGCGTTTGGAATAAACTTCGTTGAACATGCTTGTAAATAAGAACAAGATCGAGGTACTTGATGTCGAGACATTGATGTAAAACGTTGTTTCTCGGAGATAAAGTATGTAGCATCGTGATAGCATAGATAACCAGAACATTGTTTCTACCATAATTTTCACACGGCTGGGCACGGGCGTATTAGAAATGAGAAGGTATGGGCCAAAGCCCACCACGCTGGCCAAGTGCTTATGGTCGGAATTTAAATATCTTTGACACATAATGAAGAACTCTTTCTTCACCCTTATAGCAAGTGATAATTAATTTCTATCGCACATCATTTACAAAAATTAGAGATGTGTTCGAGATTTGAACCACACATGAGCGGGAGTTAGAGATTTTTATTCACTAGGCCGTCACTTTTCACTCTTTATGGTGGTAGAGTCGGTGGTTATGTTGAAGGCTCGCCTGCGGCGGCACCACCACTCCTGCCGTACAGCAGCAGTGTGAGAAATTCTGTGTTTCGGTTTGAAGGGTGTTAGGCAGAAGACACTAGACAGGAGGCATTCCAACTTAGTCCTCAGGAGTAGCAACGGATCCACTTAAGACCTCAGAAAAGACTTCCGTCCTAGTTGAGGTTTGATGTGGGTGCTTTACAGCAGACGTCGATATGTAATTAGAATTTTGATGTAGAATCATATGATTTAAGGTTTCAGTTGAAGCTACAAAAAGAAAACTCCAGTTTTCAGTATTCATCCTAAGATCTTCAAATTTAAATATTCTTAACCCTGATTAAGAAACGTCTCCACACTAAAGGGCCTACTACACTAAAGGACTGCTATAAATCCTTAGTTAATGACATCCTTAGATTAGAAATTTCTATTAGTCCAGTCTATTCGTTCAGATAAGGTGCATCTATTGAATATAAATTGCATTACAACGTCGATATAATTTCTGATAGGAAAAGTTAAAATTAAAGGTCTCGAAGCCCTCACGGAACTACCTCGATTTCGCTAGTTAACAACTGAATTGATTGCAACTATCACTTACTCCAAGCTTATACAATCTTTAGAACAAATCTATTGCAAGACTATGTAAAGAGCTAATCATTTTGCTAATTAACCAATGGACATTTTTTCACTAAAACATCAGGGTGTTATTGCTCAAGAATATTACTACTGCTGCGTTGCTAATTCTGAGGTCTAAGTTGGAATGCCTCCTGAGGGACCTCTTCGTGTTGTACCTGTGTCCAAACCTTCCGAACGACAAGGTGCCATAGCACCTTGGGCCCATAAGATATTAAGAGATACAAATATTAATAATAAAGAACTTTCACACTCATTGCTAGTGTGGGATTAAGATTCCCTGCGTCGTGGGTGCTATTGACATGCACAGTAAGGAACACATACACCCTGACCACAAACATAAATCTAAATTCATAACTGAAATTTCTGTACCGGAATCGAACCCAGAAAACCTGAATGACAGACCGGCATGTTGACAACTGCGACACGGGTCGTTAATTTACGAATACATATTTTTAATTCTTTTATCACGATTTGTTATAAGTATTACTAAAAATTATTGAGGATCATCTTTCAAATTTATTAATTTTGTTTTTTATTGTTTTTCAATTGAAATGTAGGTATATCTTTAGGTGTTTTTCAAAATTATTCACAACGATCTTGCATTCGTTGATTTCGTCCAGCGTTTGTATATGTATTTATATTCGGTTCATTGGGATAGGCTATGATTTATATACTACGGTGAATGGTTTCGTTTTAAAAGTATGTCCGTGTACAAAATAGTTCGTTAATTCTTTAAACTACTTCCAAACATTGGTTCCTTGCTGGATGCACTAATTTCAAATTTAACCCAGCAAAGAAAACTGAACGAAACTCTTTTCATACTAAAATATCTTCAGCTTGTGAAAACATTTTAATGGTTACTTATTCAGTATCACAAAGTAAGTTTTCTCTTCTATTATTATGCGAAAGAATAAGTTTGAATATTAAATGTTGTGGAGTACTGGAAGCAAGCTGAACTGAAAGTAAACGAATCTGAAGACAAACTTTGAGATCCGATAACAGTATGACTTGTATGAGTTGTACTCGTATGCATACTTCGTGCGAATATGCTTTATAAAGCGGAGTTTCTAGTTCCTTTCATATACCTTGCTTTGAGAACGAAGTCATTTCCTACTTTAGTTTTAAGAGTTTCTCAAAAAGGTACTTTTTGTGTGCAACCAAGAGCCGCGAAAGGTGCAATCGAAGCCGACAGCGTCTAGCTTCTATCATATACAAACTATCTGTGTCCTTGGCTTTCATCTGCGTTAGTCAAGTTATAATTAAATCGTATTTGGACCATCTTAAGTCTTACCTGCAGAAAAAATAATATTAACGTATTTTTCATATTGTTGACCTAAATACTACTTAAATACTTTCATGCCTCTAACAGCAAAACATAGAACTTTCCAATAAACTTGGAATTTCCTGTATACTCCTTTATTAGGCCCTGCCGCAAAATCCTTTCTTACCTCGGGAGTAGATCCCCATAATCGAATCGGTCAAGTAGTTTGTGAGATTTCGTTAATAGTAACTCGTAATCGTACTGACTCGTCAGTCAGTCAGTATTTCACTTATATTTAATATTGTTATTGCCTTTACCGGAATATTCGGTGGCCAAAATAAACGATTATTTACCACAAAATTGATTTATTTTAAGAGCGAACTGTACGTGTGCTCTTACGACCACACAAAAATAACAAAAACAAAATTAGTTACCAGTCATAAGGCCCGGTATCTATTTCAGTTAAAATAGTACTGACGGAAATAAGCGCAACGAATACAGTACTAATTGTACTGTAAAAAAAACTACTACGAGGCTACTGCGTCGCATGCAAAAAAATGTCTGTCCTTTATCATTCTCTAACAGAAGAGACAAAAAACTTACATCTTACGTCTTTTGTGCTAACACGAGTTTCACAAACAATGTGAAGACAGTACGTAGAGCTTTCTCATTAGCACCTACCAGCTTCGTCCAGTGCGGCTATAAAGAAACCGCTCTCTAAACAATGAGGCGACATCGGACACCCGGCGGTCTGTTTCCGAACCAGTCCGACTGTATCTGATATAGAAAGTTGCACTCTCACTGCAACAGTGACTGCATTTCGTGCGACCAAGCTTTTGTAACAATTCAGTCGATCTTATCTCTTAGGGTTACTACGGCTAATCGTTAGCGACGATGAGGAAAAGGAAAAATCTATCGAGCCCCGTATAAGATTTTCGAATGATACGTTGCATTTGTCACACTAAAATTTGTATTATTGTTCTCATATATGTTTTTTCTTAAGTTAAGGATCGTTTGATCGTTCTCGTAATCTTCTAGTCCGCAGTTCTCAGCTGACTGGATGAAATTTTGAACCTTTTATATGAATAATAAAAAGGGACCTATAAGTCCTCCATGGGAAATATCACTTGTTGATTTTTTTTGTTACGAGGGAGCGATCTTCTAAAAGTTACCCGCTAACACCTGATCATACCAAAAGTGGGATTTCTATCGACTTAACCCCTCGATGCCCACCTAGCTCGGGATCTCAAATGGTGCTCCATTGCCATATCTAGCGCCACCCTTGCACTGTACTGTAGAGCTCCTTCCTGGGTATATTAGAGTCCCCAATTTCCGTTCGCCTTCAAATTTAATATAATGTAGACACGAATTAACTTCTCAATATTATTTAACTATAGGCATGAATCATCTACATCGTCAATCCATTATTGTCTCTGCTGGACACGGACCACCTTTTAGAGATGAGAGGGTTTAGGCCATAGCCCATTACGCTGTCCAAGTGCGGATTGGTTAACTTGGAGAACATTCTGGAGAACTATTGGGCGTGCAGGTTTTCTCACGATGTTCTTTATCGTCGTTAAAGCAAGTGGTAAATAATTTCTAGGTTAATAATTTAGAGGTCCTAAACTCACAGGAACTGGAGGTCGTGATTCCTAACCACTAGGATATCATTAACTTAAATTGTACTGTATCATGTCCATGAGTATGGTCACACCACTCTCAACACATTGTCGTACTCTACGCGAAAGTGTATTTGGGCCGAATATGGAGAATATTCGCTAAGTGGTATTTTATGGCGCTAGTAAAGAGGTATTTATTTGTGTCAACATTGCAAACATTCCCGTACAAACGCTTCGAAGTATTTACTTCGGCCGAAAGGTTCCGACGCGGATTAAGAATTTCAAGTATTTATTACAACGTTATTTAGATATGTCTAGAGAGAAACGCAGTCGTGATTTATTTTCTTAATTATAACGTTATTGATGGTAGTAGAGTCTTATATCGAAGGCTCATCTGCGGCGGCTCCACCGCAGCACCTATTTCAGCCGTAAAGCAGCTGTGTGGAAACTGCTGTGTTTCAGTTTGAAGGGTGTAGTTAGGCAGAAGACACTGAACAGAAAGCATTCCAACTTGGACTAAGTTGGAGGAGAAGCAACGCATCCATATACAACCTCAGGTAGTCTTACCTGCCTACCTCAACTAGGAAGAAAGTCTTTTCTTCCTAGTTGAGGTTTGATGTGGATGTCCATGGGCTGCAGTGACCACTTATCATCAGTTGGCTTGCATGCTCGTTGAATGTCGTTTGAATATCTCCGTAACGTTTGAATATTTAAAAAAAGGGTAAAGAATTAACATAATATTTGAAAGACATTTTCCAGTTGTTCAAGTTTATATGAAATAATTTGTCAAAACTGTTCGTCTTATAAAAAAACTAAAAATATTGCTCAGTTGTTTGTTGACAATACTTTGTACAGCAAATTGAAGTCGGCGTGAGGTATGGATCAATCAATCGTGTCTTCTCAACCCCCAGCGTAGCGGCATCATGACGTGCCTCGGATTTCGGGCCTCAACGTTGCCCTCCCAGTTGACCTTTATCAAAAGGCTGGTAGGGCCCCGGAATAATTATTTAGGGCGCCGCTGGCGCGATTCGGGCCTTAATATAAAAGATAAATAGGGCTTCGGATTGAAGGATACCAGTTCTTTATTGCTTCCATTGATGCCTGATGCAGTGAATGATTTGTCAGATGAAAGGTAGGCAGCCGTTCTTCACGCCTACCCGAGTGTTTAGCCCTATCAGGCATCACCTTGGTGAAAGCCCAGCGGTAACTGACAGCGGAAGTCGGCAGCTTAGGAGCCCCTTGAGGTTTTGTTGATCAGATGATGGAACTTCCATTCCTTTTCTGCTCTATCTATCTCCGTCTCAGAGAAACACTGCTCCCATTGATTTGTCTCTGTTGAAGGACGTTACTGGTTGACAGACTCCAAGCCATGAAGCTCTACAACTTAATCTCCAATGGTAGCAAAGCATACATACTTACATCTCATTAATGACAAAGGGTCCCTAAAGGCCGTCGCTCCGTCACTTGGCGTAGAGAAAAATGCCGTAGGATTTTAGCATGTAGTGGTCCGGCTTAGCCTTCTGTCGTCCCCAAGATAGAAGAGTACCTGCGATGTGTGAGTGTTAGCTAGATACGCTGATCTTAAATTAATGTAAAATCTATAAATTTTTCACAAATTTCTGTAGAAATTCGAAATTAAAACTCAATTTCGTGACCGCGTTTCGTGAAACAGATCGCAAAATGTGTAAAAGGTCAATTGCGTACTTTTATCGCTACGGTCATACGACGTAATGTTAAACGGTAACGTTAAATACGTGTAACGTTACATAAAATTTGTGTAATGTTACAGATACGTGTCATAAGTAACGAACCGCAAAAGCGATTCCATTAACGCTGAAATGGTTTCGACTGGAGTTTACAATTATAGGTTGAGTTGAATAACCCCTACTTTCTATTGAAGGAACCCTTTTGTAATTACAGCGCGGGATCGGTGACACATTTGTATTCAACTACATTTCTACCGCGACGTCGTCTAGATAAATTTTAACTTGTTAGGTAAAAATCACATGGAATCACATCTATTTTCCCGAGATAAAACGAATCTTATATTAATCTAGGACATGGTCTATCTCTGTGCCCACAAATGTGTTTGATTCAAATCCGTTCATAATTGAGTTACAAACGTGTTCAAAAACTTAACCACTATCAAAGGCTTAACCACTACGCTGTCTTTCACTATATACTATGATATATGATTGGATAGCAAAATATATCTGAATATAACTGGCCAACTGGATCGTTTCATTCACAATCGCTCGCGCATAAGTCTACCGAGTCCTATGTAAAAAAAAAAATCTAAAATGAAATACCAAACCCATATGCTTTGGTGGAAATGTAATGGCTCCTTTGAAAAGTGAACATTTTGAATACGGTTTTCGGAGTGCAGTGTGATTGCAGGTTCCACAAAGATTTGTGGCGTTCCAACATAGTCACTGTTATGTTAAGATTTTAACGCGTTTAAATTTACTGCAACTATATTTGCATTATAAATTCACACGACGATGCTTATCTAAGTACGAGTATGTGTGAATTTTAGTGTCGACTACATGGAAATGATTGAAAGATAAGACTGTGAAATAAATTACTTACTTCATGTAAGTGTTTTGATGTTGTGTGTACTCGATTATCTTTGATGGTGGTAGAATTTGGTCGAAGGCTAACCACTGCTGCACCTATTTCTGCCATAAAGTAGCAGTGTGAGCAGTACTGCGTTTCCGTATGAAGGGTGTGGTTAGGCAGAATGAACTGAACAGGTTGCATTTCAACTTAGAAATCAGGAGTGGCAACGCATCCGCGTACGACCTCAAACAGCACATCGGACTTATTTGAAATTTGATGCAGATGTGACCACTTAACATCATATGACATGTATGTTAGTTTGCTACTCCTTACTCATTTACAAGAAAAAAGAAACTTAGTTTTTACGATTGCTAGGCTAGATTCGGATCTATACTAAAATCCTTTCATCCCTATTGTATAACCTTTATAAGAAGAAAGGCGGAGAATTATTTTGAATTTTCTAGAAACTGTAATACTCGTAACGGCAACTTCCCAAGCTGCATCCGGTTTAAAGCACTTCGTTATGCACTTGAAAGAACGTCATTTACTTATTTACTGCTGCAGAAGACCATGTCTAATGAAATCTGACTTATTAAAATAGTAGGAATAAGTAGCCATCCAAAGCACAATACAGTTTTGGATACTGGATTTTCAAAAAAGAAAAGTTATTTTTAAAAGATAGATTTTGCTGAAGATAACAGACTCTACTACCTATTTCTGCCGTCAAACAGCAATGTGAGCACTACTGTGTTTCTGCTTGAAGGGTGTTGTTAGCCCGAATGTACTGGACTGGAGGTATTCAAACTTAGTCATTAGGAGTAGCAACGCATCAACGTTTTTTTTTTTTATCTTAAAAGAATAGCAAACGAGCATGCATGCCACCTGATGTTAAGTGGTCACTGCAGCCCATGG
>DWKW01001692.1:0-12158 GCA_018250115.1 Doberes anticus | reverse complement strand
TGTACTACAGTTTTATAGAGGACATCAATATCTATAAAAATGTCCGCCATACCATATGTCTAACGCGGGTGAAACCGCGAGGCACAGCTAGTAGAAAATAAAGAGATCTTTCAAATAAGATAAAGCGTTATTTGACAAAGTCGTATTATTGTAAATTTTTCTGACAGTCTCCAGAATATGAGATTTTACCAATTTTCATTAGATTTTTGTTGCACTGAATTGTACCTGTAGAATTGGAAGCGAAACAAGATTTTAATGAACGACTGATTACCAATGTTCTGTTCTTGAAGTGATTTTAGTTCACAATTCATCATCCAGTGTTGTGAGCGTATCGTAAAAGATAACTCAAATTGCATACCTAATATTATGGAACATACAAGTCTCTAGTTGACTTTAAAACCATCATACAACTTTGCAGTAAATGAGTAAGAAATAAAATGAAACAATAGTCCTTACAATAATGTTGTCGTATTTTATAGCCTGGCCGTTTAGATAGGTACTTAAGTAGAGTCATGTAACATCTAAAACATCTCGGACTAATCAACTTGCTTTGTGTTAACATAAAATTATTGCTGGGGTTCGTGAGTAACCACAAGAATAATTACAGTTTTTTCAAAGTCGCGACGTAAAAGATAAGTAAAGCTTCAATATTGTATTTGCAAAATAACCTTGCTACCTTGACTCTTTATTATTATTGGATGTATATACAATGCTGATATAAAAATCGTTTTAAACTTTATATTTACTCTATCTATCTACAATTTTGTAAAGTTATAAAGAGCACTTTGTGTTTATTGAAGATATCTTTGAAAATCTTACTGATTTAGACTATTTCGAGGTTTCCGGATGTAAACATTTTTTTTGTCTGTTTGTACGTATGTTCACCAATCACACAATTTTTTTTTAATATATAAGAATGGTCTTTCACAGTTTAAAAGCATATGATTGAACTTTCTATAGGTATACTTTTGAACACCGACAAAGGACTGAACAAAATCAGTTGACTTTCTCCTGGTATACAGCTTGATCTCTCTGTAGTATATGCTGTTTATATATATGTATATAATATATACATGAAGTCAAATAAAACAGATTTCTGATTATTTATATTACACATGTGCAATGACAACGTTGAGCACGGAAGTTAGTTATTCAATATACGTAACAAAGAGCGATTGAATAGAATATAGATAGTTTAAAAATTTATTTGATTCATATTGGAATAATATGTCGATAAAGCATGTAGTACTTACTGTTATACAATATGGTTCGACTATTAAAGATCTTTTAACCTAAAAGTTTTTTTCAAGAATTTTAGAATGTAAATCGAAATTAGGGACATGGAACGTATGGTCTATTCTGAATGCTGAAGTGTTTCAGGAAATCTTAAATGGCCCATATGCATTTGGAGAATGAGTACGCATATAACACATTCGCTTGTGCTAACCGGTCGCTGAGGGGCGGCTAGTTTTCAGCCATTAACACCGTAGGCCTTACTCATTAACGCGGGGTGTCTAAACAATACTCCTCGATGAGCCATGACGGCTCTACCCTTGAGAGACTACTGACGAATATAACTGTATCATTCTTGTTTACGGAGATGCCCTTGGATCAGTTGTAGCGTAGACTCAGTATTTTTGTTATTATTTTACCACTTTCTAGCAATATGATCTCAAGTGCTTTTCTCGCAAAATTCATTACTAAGAATAATAAATTAAGTCGTTTCTATCAATGCTCCTATGCAGAGGAAACTGGAAGGATCATACCATAGACTATAAATTAAATAATTTTATCAAGACTAGGGCCATACACTTCGCGTAATCAACAAAATTATTAACAATTTATTAGTTCCCGTTCTCTAGGTGTGAATAAAAATCATTATTTAATTGTAATTTTGTATGTTTGAAACTGAAATCTAAAAATTTAGTCTTCGTTGATAACAATTGAAACATCTTAAAACTCAGTACCATCCTCCCAATATTATTTTAAATATTGAATGAGGGAACTGTAGTTGAAACTACGTTTAAATTGTTATTACTATATTTTAATACACGTATCTATAGTAATTTACGTGCCCGGTAGCAAACTATTAATCAAACGTATTTCGACTATTTGACAAATTGCTATGATTATTAAAAAACTACGCGTATTTCAGCAATAGGATCAGTTAAACACCAAAGTTTTACTAAAACATGGTATTATTTAAAAATAAACAAAAATTATAGACGATTAAATAATAACAAGCATAACTATGTAATAATTGTACGTCATACGTATGTACATACTTACATGTACTTTATTAATATGATTAGATTTTAAGTGGTCCCTGTAGTACATGGACATCCAGATCAATCCGTAACTAGGACAGGAATCCTATCTGATGTTGTATATGGATTCGTTGCTACTCCTGAGGAATAAGTTGAAATGCCTTCTGTCCAATGTCTTCTGCGTGACTACATCCCTAAAACCGAAATACAGCAGCACTGCTGCTTCACAGCAGAAATGGGTGAATGCAACTTAGACCTTAAGAGTAGCAACGCATCGACGTACGACCTCAGATTCTTGTTTCCTAACTCCTTTAAAATAAAATAAAGTAACAGAAATGCAGTCGTGTACAACGTTGTTGGGTGTGGATGTACCTACATACATGGGCTGTAATGACCCCTTAACTTCAAGTGAATGGTTGTTTGCTGCTCCTTTAACAAAAAAAAAGTGTGAAAAAATCACTCAATCTTTGGCAGCAGTTAAATAATGTTCACGCCTATGTTTTTTGACTGTATAGAAGTTTCTTATGCTTTCGGGTAGGACATTCCAAAGTAATATTGCCTGTAATAAGAAATTGGAATTCAGAAAATCCGGTGGAATGTAGAAACCTTAAATATATGGTGGAATATCAACCATTAGTTGACAAGAGAAGTACTCAGTTCCGAGTGTCAGTGTCAATGTTGAGGCAATCACTGTAATCTAATATGATCATACTTACGTAGACTTTAGTAATGGTTACTAAATTACCATACTAATAGATCGCTAAAGTTTGATACCTAATCTTAGCCGACATTCGTTAGTTAACTCCTTATATTTGAAGGAATCAACAGTAACTAATGGAGTTAGTTACTGTTAACTGTACGAACCATCGCATGTTGGCTTTTATCATTTAGTAAATAACACTTTTTCAACAATATTTTTAAATTGTGAAAGCGTAGGATTTTGCCTACGGAATTACGTAGATGATCAATTATTTGTTCTATATAAAGGTTCATTAATGTTTTAGCCGAATGTTTCCGGTGGTAAAGGTCACTGCTAGTGGGCTGGACCCGACGGCAATGTACACAGTTTTACTTGAATTCGTTCAGGTTGACTCACACCGATGGAAGTACGTAAATGGTGAATGGGTAAGTAATACATTCTTTAGATAATAAAACATATTTTAAAATAACAAATCAAAGTCTTATTAGAAAAACAAACTAACATATGCATATGTCATATTATATATTTTAAAATCTTTGTGCATAATTTACCTCAAGCGACCTCAATAGTGCCTCACAACGGTAGGTCTTAAGATGAACTTGAAGAAGACAAAAATCATGTCTAACGTCCATGTCACATCCGAACCGGTCGTTGTTGACGGCAACACTCTCGAAGTTGTCGACATGTATGTTTACCTGGGACAAGTGATCAATATGGGTAAGTCCAGCTTTGAGAGAGAGGACACTCGAAGAATCCGTCTCGGCTGGGTAGCGTTCAAGAAACTACGATGTGTTTTTCGTCCAGAATACCTCAGTGCTTGAAGACGAAAGTGTTCGAGCAATGTGTGTTGCCAGTGTTCAATTACGGAGCCGAGACATGGTCCTTTACTGTGCGCCTTATTCACAAGCTCAAAGTTAGTGAGCTAGCGATGGAGAGAGCTATGCTCGGTATTTTTCTACGTGATAAAGTCAGAAATAGAGGAGAAACTATAATATAAAAATAGAAGAGAAGAGAAATTCACCGACATAGCTCTCAGAATGAGGAGCCTGAAGTGGCAATGGGCAGGCCACATCGTTCGACGGACCGATAACCGATAGGGAAGAAAGGTCCTCGAATGACGACCACGTCTCGGCAAAAGGAGTATAGGGCGCCCACTGACCAGATGGACTAAGGAC
The DNA here is from genome assembly GCA_018250115.1 of Doberes anticus. Classification (NCBI taxonomy): domain Eukaryota; kingdom Metazoa; phylum Arthropoda; class Insecta; order Lepidoptera; family Hesperiidae; genus Doberes; species Doberes anticus. The sequence goes on along the minus strand of DWKW01001692.1, from coordinate 8,016 downwards.
CTGAGGAAAACAGCGGGAAACCGCTGGATTCAGAAGGTGCAGGACCTCTAAAGGCTGATGGATGGATGGACGGATGCATAATTTAATATCTAATTTTATTTCCAGGTACCTGGTGGCAAAGCGGAAGTTCCTCCCTCCAATGCTATCTATATTCACCCAGAGAGTCCTAACTTTGGTGCACACTGGATGAAAGAGCCTATTTCATTTGCTAAAGTAAAATTAACCAATAAGACAAATGGAAATGGACAAGTAAATATTTTTGAAATACTATTCGAGTTTTAAAAATAATCACGTGTTACATTTATTACAATTATTTTAATTTTCCATAAAATACCGGATGATGGATGATATATGTGCAGAACAAAATAAGTATTTATTGATTTATTTAACAATCTAATATTTACAAGTAAGCATATTACCTACAATAAGTATATTCTATTCATAGACAGTTCATACATCTTGTAAATAAACATGAAACACAACTTTCCTTTGTATTACCTGCTGATAAATCGAGTCGAAGCATAATTAACAGTTCTCAGAACTGACAGAATACTAATTTTTGATAATAGAAAGTCAGATAGAGGTGCTACACTGCTACAGTTTTGTGGCTACCGCTACTTCATAGGAGTTATTTCTCACGCTTGTATGTGGTGCGAATGAATACGAAAGCAAACATCTGATACATCCAGATCCATATGTTGACGTCTCGGTGTGAAATCTGTAGCTTTACCAACTATTTAGCGGGTGCCCGTAAGCACTATCATTTGTAATAATTATTGTCTCAGCGCAATGTTTACTGATCCTCTTTATGTTAAATGTTAGTTTAAATTAGAATATTAACATTATATGCAATTACAATAACTTCATTATCATTACAATTATTCTACTTTGACCCTGTTTTTGTTCTGCATCCAATCATCAAAAATGAAATATAATTTAATAATTGCGGTTTGATATATACTAATCAAGTAATAACGAATAAATTTTATTCCCTTAGATAATGCTAAACTCCTTACATAAGTACGAGCCTCGGGTGCATTTGGTAAAAGTCGGCACCGATCTACGTAGGATCATGACGTATCCGTTCCCAGAAACACAGTTCATAGCTGTAACGGCTTATCAGAATGAAGAAGTTACATCACTTAAAATCAAGTACAATCCTTTTGCCAAAGCCTTTCTAGATGCAAAAGAAAGACCTGAAGGCTACTATCAAAGAGACTTTGTCGGAAGTCATTATCCGCAGCAAAGTTCGTCGCCACATCAGTATCCACAGTGTAAGTTGTGTTATCTTAGTGAGATTTTTCCGTAATGAAAATACCATTATATTGGTTGGTTGGTATTTTATTGAAGGCAGTTTACCATATAGTCCACTACGCTGACCCTGTACTGGAGAAAACCTTTTTTTCATCGTTAAAGCAATTGTTTTTTAATTTCTTATACATACGGGCCTAAGATTAGAACCCTCTGAAGTGGTAAGACGAATAAAGTAGAATAAAATATGTTTATTGTTCATCGTTTTGCACATCTACAAAAGATTTTACAATTTATTGTACGACGTAGAAAGAATAGTAGGAAAACACGAAATTAATTAAACTAGTCATCATTTCTCTACGTAGAAACTACATAAAATACTAGATATATTCTCTTTATATATTATGATTCTCTCCATCTCAGTCGGCGGTTGGTTCGTAACTTCTCAATCTCTGTACGGGAGCAGTAACGCGTCGTCGCGGCGACCAGCGCCATATCCGCCACGACCCCCGTCGCGACCTCGCACATTATCGCCACCTTGTAAGTATAGCGGAACGCTGTAGTAAAAATATGTTGTTGACACATAATAATATGTGATGTTTGCTGAACATTAAAGCGTTTGAAAGCAATATCAAACATAATAAGCAATAGAGATTTTTCTGTATTTTAAGAATTATGTAGGTATGTACCTATTGTGTTTGCGAAATTTGTGCTGATGTGTGTTTTATGTTAATAAAATGCACAAGAATAAGTCTATTAGTCGTTCAACTTTGTTATTCTAAAAAAGTATAAGAATTGAAAATAACTAGCTGAGCTGCAGTAGTTCTTTAGGGTGTATAGATAAAATATGTAAATCAGCAATCAATTGGCGTCTCTTCTGGTGTTGCTCGTGTCTATAGGCAACGGTGATCACTTACCATCAGGTGGCCCGTCTGCCTGGTTGCTTAGGTTTAGTAAATAAAAAATATGTCTAACTCTTCTTTTGTTAGGTACACACCAACTACAAAGACTATTCATAATAATTTATAAAAAAAAATATTTGTGATCGTCTATTAAAGTAACACTATTAACTTTATAAAATGTATATTTCGGTTTGCAAAAACATTATAAATTACTAATGTTTTTTCGTGTTGAAATTTTTCTTTGATTCTTTCTTATTTTGTATTTTTTATGAATTACAGCTACTTATAGCAATACGGAACGTACTTCAGTAGCCGCGTCCAATGGGAGCGGTAGCTATACGTGGGCAGGCAGCACTGGTTACTGGAGTGCGTCACAAGGCAACAGCTCGCCACAGCCAAGCGCATCACCGACGCCTTATCGCACACCTCCACATGCGTACCCTGCCCCCATCGAGTATGCACAGGCACCGCCAACGAGTACCTCCACACCAGCTACAGCACCTGCGCCGCTGTACCCTCTCCAGTACGACAATCCTGCACAACACCACTCGCCCTACTACCAACACGCGTACGCGCCGTACGCTCATCATGCGATAGAAGATATTTCTTACTGGCCCAACAGGTATAACCTTAGTAAGAATAAATTATTCTGCTAGAAAATTATACATTTTTTATATCAACGTAATAACAAATGAGCACCCAGGCCGCCTGATGTTAAGTGGTCATTGCAGCACCGTACAACCTCAACTAGAACAGAAGTCCTAACTGAGTTTGTATGTGGCTGCGTTGCTCCTCCTCAGGACTAAGTTGAAATACTTCCTGTCCAGTGTCTTCTACCTAACTACACCCTTCAAGTCGAAACACAGCAGTTCTCACACATTCTGGGGACTTATCCACAGCATAGCAATTTAGATGCGGTTTTTTATATTAATTAGCCCTAACTTTTAATTGTTTTTTTTTCATGCAATTTTACATTTTATTTGTTATTATTTGTTGAAAATGTTATTTAAAATAATATGTGTAACTAAAAATATGACATAATTATCAGTCATAAAATATGTTATGAACTAAGTAATAAATTTCAAAATTAATAATGTTCATTTTATTTATGTATATACGTACAATGTGTAGTTTTGATTGTATGATGGAACAGACATCAACGCGCTTACGTCAGTCAGATCTTTAAAAAGTAAAAGAAAGTCTACGAATCAATCGTAACGGTTATTTGTATATGGATACTTTTATTCAATATAATTGTATTTTTATTTTCAGTTTAAACAGTTACGGATATCAACCATCCGAATATGTCGGAACTGGTGAAGTAGCGTACAGTGCAGAAGGCATGCCGTTTGGACCGACAGGACCTCCGTTAGAAGCGGCGTCTGCCAGTCAGGAAGGCAGAACGACTCCCCCAGGCTCAGAACATCAGCCTCCTGAGAGAGAATATAAATTCAATGCTGAAGAAGAACGTCAATCGCCATGTGAGGACTCTACCCTTCCACCACGCTCACCGGCGCAGTGACTATGAGGACTCATTATTACATTGATTATAAAATTTTAAAGTGTGCTCTACCCATTAACTTAACTTATGAGAAGCCAGTAGAATATTAGGTCTCATGTAAATAAAAGCTTAGTTTTAATAGGGAACATTAGACAATAACCTACCTACACTATATTTGTTTAAATATTGGTTTTGTTACAGAACATAAGGTATTGTTATAAATAAAGTTTTAATTTCTTTATTCAGGTTGTTCTATTAATTAATTCAGTAACAGTATATTAAAATTATTTAAATATTTTAACTAAGTATGCACAATACAATATTACTTAAATATAGTCAATCTTTTAACTTCCCATAATAAAACACAAAATCGAAGCAGATCGGATTTTAGTAAAATACGATTTTTATTGCGGAGTGTTCATAGTTAACTGATTTAGGCGGGAAAATTTTGGTATTTATTACGCGTATTTATTTTCATACTTTTTTATAAATAATTCCATACTTTTTAATAAAATCATAAACAAGATTTATGTAAAACCTGCATCTTCTTTAAATACGACATTAAGCTTACTTATGGAATCCATGTAAATCCTTATAAAAGTTAAGTGGTCAACTGTTGACATTTGTAAACACAGCTTTGCGTTGTTGTCGCTGCATAACAGTGAAAAAATAAAACAACCATTTCAATTAAACTTCCTCGCGTATGTCGATGCATGATAGAGGTTAATGTATCTTTGGTTATACTGTGTCGAAGTTGTTCAAACGTATCGCAGTATGTATGTCTCTGTGAAAGATGCATTCTAAGCTATTCAGCAGTTGTAGTGTGATTGCTAATTGCAGAAATCGCAAAGAACAATGTTTTTTTTAAATTTAGGGTCTGTGTAACTACATTTACGATTTTTGTAACTTTTTCGAAGAAAACATTATATTTAATACACATTTTTAGAAAATCTGAATAGGTAGGCCAATAGGTAGTATAATAATAATAATGTTAAGTTATTATTTTTATTTATTAATTATTCGTATGGGAAAATAATGAAATAAAATATGTTGAATACGTGAATTTAAACTGAGAAATAAATAAAAAAACTTTTATAAACGCTTCTAATAATTGTCGACATACTGGTACTTAAGTAATACCTTTAAACCTTTTTTAACGTTCTGCATTCAATGTTATAATTTTGGTCAAATCCAAGGTAAACGTGTAAAAATTATGATTAAAATTTATATTTGCATTTTTTTGGCTGCTTTAATAAGTCTTTACGTACCTACTTCTGTATCAATTTGAATGAATTGCACTAAGGTTAATTTTATTAGTACCTTTATTAGTATTACTTTAGACTTCAAGGTGTATAAATTATACGTTATGTAAATCAAATTTATCAGATGATCTGGCTATTACAAAGACGCACTTTGTATAACGTTGGCAAAAAAGTTTTTGTTATAAATTTTATTTTTATTTGAATATAACACTAGCTATATACCACCCATATATTTTTAATTGTACTTATTATAAAATCAATTATAATAGAATTATTGAATATTAATTTCGTCACGCACACCTGCAAATATTTCCGAGGATCCGCGGGTGGATGTTGTGATATTAATTAAATAAAAAAATCGAATAGCATGGGAGCGAAGAATAAATCTTTGTTTCTATTCATAGTACAAAGGTCGAAGTGTTTCATAGAACCAAAATATATAAAGCGATATAAAATTAATATTAAGCTCTATGAAAATAATTTACTGATAATTATTTTTGGTGGAACGTGAGTAGTCAAGGTTACACATTTTTCTAACCCCCATCGACTCAGTTTCATCGTTAGTTAAATGTTTTTTTTTAACTAAGGCAGTATGGGAAACTTTGAAACTGTACATAGTGTATTGATCTACATCAAGACATATATTTTACATATACCTATTCATCAACTAATATGAATAGTTAGATAATAAATATATCTATGCATTTATAGTATGTCGTCTTAAGTACAGTACGACGCGACACTGGGCGTCCGGGCCACCGAGCGCGACAAAATGTAAAAACCCGAATGAGGAGTAATGAGAACAAAGTTTGTGGGTGAGGCAGAGGCTTCAGAGGGTGCTGGGGCGGTGTAAGATATGTCTTTCACTGTAAGTGCATGCTGTGAGCCGAAAACCATTTGCCATCATATCTATACTATTATTGCGTTATTAATTTATAGTAAAAAAAAGCAGTTTAGGTCATAAATCACTAAATTTCCGGTAGTACACACGGAGTAGGTTTCGTGACGCATGTTTATTTATTTTTAGTTAAAATGCAAATTTAGTTAAATTACATACGTAAATTTCTCTAGTAAAAAGTGACAGTTCGTCTGCAGATAGTTCCTTTTTTAGCCACGGTGCGAGCTGCGATCGACTCGTGGTTCCCCCACCACCTACTTCGCACCCAGCGAATATAAGTATATAAATTGGATCCTCAAAAAGGATGATATTTATTCTTAATTATGGGTCTTAGTCAAAAAGTAGCCTGTTTTTGCAAAGGTGGGACGCGGCACATTGACGCTCGAGAAGCTGCGATGTTCTTGAATCGGCCGCTTGCCATAGCATGTTTTGGGTTAGACTGTTTGTAACCGTTACATACCAAACTCGTATCACTTCGAAATAACTACAGATTTAATATATACTAAATCTTTAGTATTTATAGTGTATACTAAATCTTTTATATTTAATGAATAAAATTATATATGAATGGATCATCCTTTGTTTCTCTACTACTCGCTTTTTTCTCAATAACAACAACAGCAACAAGGCCGTAACACTACCAGTAGATAACTAACAGATTTTTCCTCGTCGGCGTCGCATGTATCTATCGTAAATTTGTACCAATCAACACAACTCTGTTTTTTCTCCACCGAACTCGAACAACGCTTACGAATAGAATAGAATCTGACGTGAATGATGCTCTGTACTGCTGCTAATGATAGTTCTCGCTCAAGGTTAACAAGTTATCGGTTTTTCCGAAGAAATTTCACCGACCCTATCTTCATCGCATCTTTAAACATCATCGTCCTCTTTTATATTCAGTGAACAATGTATTTCTCCAATCTATATCTATCTTCGATGAATTACAACGCCCACTCACTAAGCTTCATTAGGGTGTTGCCAATCCAAGCTTACTCCTGAAAACGGTTTGAATTTGATTTTGTTTTCAATTCGAACTCGCTTTTGATTCGAACTTGAGTAAATTACTCAACCACTACCTCCGACCGTACCTAGTCGAGTCAAAAGTTGAGATCGATTTACGTTTGAGTGTTATCAGCGTCGTCACAATGTGTTTCTTTCGTCACAGTCGAGTATGAGAAATTTAAATGAAATAATTTTTATCAATAAAAAATTCATATCGTAATTGTATTACTTATATATATTAAGATAAATATATAAAATACATAATTTATCCTAAATTTTATTGACTAGATTAATTAGAGACCAAAAAAAATGGCCTCTATTTTGGGTTATACATATGACATTAGCTGTCAAATTATATGGCGTCAAAATGGATTATACTTATTTGTTTAGCGTATCATTAGAGAACAATAATTATTATTATATTTTATTAATAAAAGATTTAATATTTTTGGGTTTAAGAAAGCAGGGCGGATAATATTTCAAAAATAGAAAATAATTGACAACATATCCCAAAAAATTTCACACTCGACATAAACACCTTCCAGTTATCGTATATTTTGAAGTTCACAATCCTGCAACTCGATTTACAACTATCAGATCAAGTTAGTTCTCATTTGAACTACCTCTTCATTGTGCTTCGAATTCAAAAGCACGAATTGCCATGAGTAGAGTTCGAATCAAATTCGATTAATGTAGAACTCGAATATTATTTCCAAAAATAGTTATTTGTTGTAACGATGCCTTAAAGTTGCGAACGAGTTGTGTTTAACAGCCACACAGATTATATTTAAGTAGTCTAAAGGTTCGTTTGTGTTAACTGACTATATACACTATAATTAAATAGGCTGACCAGAAATTTAAAAAAGTGCGCCAAATTGTGAATTTTCATGGAAACATTTAAAACAAGGATTACTTTATTTGTATTCAGATTGATCACATATATATTTATTTGATCTGAAGTTGTACACTTTAATTGTATTATGGTGTAGGGCTGTAAAATTGGGCCAGTTAAGCCGGTTAATTTAACCGGTTAACCAAATTAGCTTAGCTAATTAGCTGGCGACACAGCCGGCTTATCAGCCAAAATGTATGGTGTGATACTATCTTTGAGTCTGTGTGTTAGATGAATGTAGACTGAAAGGATTCCAAGTTCGAAAAAAAATGCGTAAGATAAAAAAAACTGACAGGAATTATATC
>DWKW01001691.1:0-12159 GCA_018250115.1 Doberes anticus | reverse complement strand
CTGCTTTACGGCAGAAATAGGTGTAGCGGTGGTGCCGCCGCAGGCGAGTCTTTGACGTAAGACTCTACCACCATCTTACGGCAGAAATAATCTGATATTATATATTTATATATATGTAAATTCATGTGTTCACATGAATTTCCTTATCATGGGTGCAATACACACAGCCAAGAAAACGAATGTACCGAACAGAAATAGAAATTTATATTCATCATTCAGATTTCTGCTCCATCGGGAATCGAATCCAAGGCTCTCTGAACGGCAGACCAGCATGGTGACCACAACGCTGTAGGGTCGCAATGATAATGAAATGTGTCTTTATTTCTCATAAGGTCACCATAGGAAGAACTTGTTTTCCACGACACAGGATACCCTGTTGCGGGGACTAGTACCAGGATATACAGTAGAATGAAGTAATGAATATTTGTCAATTTATCATACGTTGATGTATTATGATTTTGTAAGTTTGTTACTTAATTACATATATAAATGATCAAATGTATTAAAATAAAATTGAACACACGTATAGAAAATGCGCTGAAACTTGTAAAACTTGATCCTGGAAAAAAAAATCCTCTTTTCTTTTCCTCTATTCTGTTCTAAATCCAGGCGGACGAAGCGGCGAGCAATAGCTTGTACCGAGTAAATAGTAAAATTTTTATTATCATGAAACTTCTATGCCCCAGTCTTCTTTTATTAAATCAGCCGCTTTTTCCGCAATCATTAGTGTCGGTGCGTTCGTGTGTGCTGCAGGCACATGGGGCATTATGCTAGCGTCAACCACTCTTAACCCACTGACACCGTGCACTTTAAGTCTTGAATCTACTACTGCCTCGGGATCACTGTTTGGTCCCATCTTATTCGTACAACAGTGGTGATAAATGGTAATCGTTAAAGTTTTCATTGCGCAAAACCAGTAATCGTCACTGTTAAACGTATGATGGGCGCAATTGGGCAGAGGGATTTCATGCAACTTGCTGTCATATTTCTGAAACGCTTCCGTCTTTGAAAGCTCTATGGCCTTCCTTATTCCGTGCAGTATTACATTCTGATCGTGCCCTCCGTCGGAAAAATAATTTGCGTATATCAATGGTTTTTCATATGGGTTTTTATTGTTCAGCATAATTCGGCCCCTAGATTTAGGTAACAGAATCATGGGGAGTACCATCCACGTGTCTTTATCGGCAATAGGTTCAAAAACTGATTTGTATATCTGTTCGTCGATAGCAAATGCATGCTTGTAAGTTGATTGGGATACTAAAGAGCCAGCGACGAAGAGCAGCTCCAAATCAGGATAACCGTCATCATTATTTGGATCTTTCGTGTCAATGAATGCTATAGCTTCTGTACCCGTCGGAGCTGCGAGTGGTCCGGTACGTCCAGTGTAATATTTAATAATATTCCTTAAAGTTGCAACTCGTTCAAATCGTATCGAATCCGTCGTATTGATTAAAAACGTTAGTCCTCCTAGCGCCCAGTGATCTTGAAGATTGTAACCGACTGGCAAATTTATGATCGGAGTAATATTTTTCTCTAACAAATGTTCCTTAGGTCCAATGCCACTAATCATTAAGAGTTGTGGAGAATTAATGGCTCCAGCAGATAATATAACTTCACGTTTTGCTTTCACGATATATTTGTTTTTTCCCTTTGTAAATATAACGCCGTATGCTCGTTTTGTCCATGGATCTATGAGAATTTTAGTAACAAAGCTATTCTTGCTGATGTAAAAGTTTTTGCGGTGTTTTATTGAGTGAAGGTAGGCTCGGCTCGCGCTTACTCTTGTGCCATTAGATGTTGTGAATTGTATAATCGAATATCCAACTTGTTTTTCGCCATTATAATCTACTATTTTGCCGCCTGTCTCTACTCCAGCCTCAAGGAATGTATCCGATAGCAGTGTCCGCCAATTCGGGTACTGAATATTCATAGGACCTTTCGTTGAATGATATTCTTTATTTTCGTCTAATTCAGGTATCTCCATGTTTTCGGATTTCTTAAAATATTTTAATATGGAATCAAAATTCCAACCTGCAAACAGAATACACTTTGTTTTAGTTTAAAAAAAATCTGATTTTAAAAATGGACCCAAGTACGTATAGGAGGGACTTTAACAATTCGAAGAAGATAGTATAATCTGTGTTTTAGTTTATAACGAATAACGAAGAGCAGTGATAGCCCTGTAGTGATGATGGTTGATGGTGGTTAAGAATCGTGACTTTCAGCTCCGATAGGTCGACGTTCAAATCTTAGCGCTCATGTTCCAATTTTTTTAAATTATTTGCGTATTAGAAATTAATTATCACCTGCTTTAAAGGTATAGGAAAATGTCACATGGACACAAGCACGCAAATGCATGTGAAGTCCGTGAATACGCAATCGGCCAGCATTGGTTAATTAGAGCCTCAAAACATTCTCATGTCTTATTAACTCATCGTCTTCTTCCAATTGCTGGGCATGGATCTCCTATCAGATAATCATAAGACTAAACTAATAAATAATGACTTCTAGAAAAACATTTACCGGGATTTCCATTGGCGGCCCATTTATCGTAGTCTTTCCTGTTACCTCTGGTATGCATCATGGAGTGTAGGACGGAAGATCCACCGACGACTTTTCCTCTGGGCCAAGAGCACTGTCCGTCACGCATGCCCCTACATCCGGCCTTCTGTAAATGGTAAGGTCAATGTTACATAATGGGTACAGATAATCAAATCGCCTTGAAATCTCTTTATGTAATCATTGTTTATCGAATTTAAATAATTAAGCGATATTATGCGTTGTTGCGTGCACTTAAAGTAGAACTTAAAAATGAGATACTCATCAATTTAATTTATAAATAATACATATTGATAGATAATTATTTACAGCTCTGTGTACATTTTTGTACATTTAAACGTTTTTGCGTTTTGAATTCAATAGTTATACCTACTGGCTGATTGGGTCAAGGTACGTAAACAAAAAAAAAACTTTTATTGCGTAAAACCTGTAGGACCTCTATGTTATTTGAGGCACGTACTTTTTTCTTACAACTACTAATACTAATTTCTTATTTAGACGGTATAATTGAAATTATAGTATAGTATAATTATTTAAATCTGTAGGCTTTTACCGTTTCGATTAATAAAAAACTTTACACAAACGGACAAATCTGTACTGTTTAGTTTCTACCACGTGGATTTTAGAAAAAAATGATAAACTGTCAAATTAAATTGACCTCTTTTGTTATGAATTAATGTTGACGTATTACAGTCTCAATGATCGAATTTTGTTCCAATGCAGGTTTTAAAAGTCCACTTATTTTCCAGGAATAAAATTATGTTTTATGTTAATCCAAGACATGGTGTATTTGTGTGCTAAACCCCAATCCGTTCAGACGTTTACAGTACAATAAAAACAGTAGTAAACAGTTTACAGTTTGATGGTGGTCTTATGTCGAAGGCTCGCCTGCGTCGGCACCTTTTTCTGCCGTAAAGCAGAAGTGCTGTGTTTCGGTTTGATGGGTGTGATTTAGCAGAAGACACCGGACAAGAGACATTTCAACTTAGTCTTAATGAGTAGGAACGCATCTACATAAGGTGGCGTGCATGCTAGTTTGTCATTCTGTAAATATAGAATAAAAATCTATCTTCATATGTAAGTGTAAATAAGTTCAGCGGATAATTTACAGACATATTAAATAAATAACACTTCACACTCAGAGCCCTACGCTAGGATTCCTTGTACCATGGACACACACAAACACAATGCTCAGACCAGAAACAGAAATATTTGTTCATTATTTCTGTCCCGGTGGGAATCTAACCCAGAAACCCTCGAACGGAGGCCTGTTGATCACTGTGCCATATTTCAATGTTGTCAACATGTTCATTTTCGTGTAGCTGTCTCTCACGCAAAGACGAATGAGGTCGTCTTTAATAACTTCTATCACTAAAAGGGTAATATAAATAAAATAATCAATAAAATAAATAATATATCAAATAACAGGATCACGATTGAGCAACGAAAATATTTTTGAAAAAAAAATTATATCTACTATCCGTTTCAACATATCTCTGAACAGAAAACATTTTTTTTTTGTAAATAATTATTGAATCTTGTCTGATAGAATAATTTCCCAAACACGAAAAACCTAATGATTTGATTTGATGAATTTGAAAAAGATTTGTCAAGTATTTCAAGTCCTTTGTATTAAGTATCATTTGTATTTGTATCATACGGCACATGTCAATAATATAATTCTGACAGTTCGCAAGTGTAATTATAGTTTTTATAAATAAAATGCTGTCAATTGATCGGAGAATAGTGGTTAGTTTACAAATTCAGAAATGTCAACGTCTTTAGGGTATCTCCCTACCTGGTCGATCCCGATCGATACAAACGATCCCGATCTACAAGGCCGGCCGTGCGGCAGGTACACTTGATCGATTTGTGTTCTACGATCACGGCTTTCTAAATATTTTTCTTGTCCAATAATCCATTGAAATAATCCAAAATGAATTACGGCTAGTTGAATTAAAGATGAACTTAAAAGCGAACGAACATGAGCTACATCTCTAGTTTGTCCTTACATGATAGCTCGTACTTATTAGGTTCGATCGACTGAATAAGCAGGAATCTTTATAAAGAACCTTAATGTCTTTGAGCCGTCGGTTCATAGAACTCAAGACTCTTTGTTCAGTATGTTCCGTAGACATGAGATCACTATAAAGGTTGCGTACTTTATAATTACGACCTTCGACTATAAATGACTTGACCATATTTAATACCTGTGGCAGCGGCATCAAACCTATGGCACTGTCCATCTGATGAAACATGAACTACAATTTCCTGAAATAGGACAATTAATCAAAAATATATTACGATCCAGAACTACAAACAGGAAAATGTTCGGGCAGATGCGTATTTTCCTTGGTTTTTCAAAAGCACGGTCTCAAAATCTAAGCTAGTCGTTCAAATAAAGTTGTTTACAAGGAAATTTTGATCTACATAACAGTTGACTATAAGTCAATTTATTTTAATATGAATTACCTAACTGCCTATTTTACATAACATTATATACCTATTTTAATTATTCTTGACAGATTAAAATTAATTTTAATTTTATCTTTTAGTCGAATTTATAAATTTGTGAATCAAATAATCAAATAATACTTCTTTACTGGCTTTTTTAAGCTCTACAACTTTTATATAGAAAACATTCATTTATCTGTTACATTTAAGGCAACATTCGGAAGAAACGCGTTCGTTCGTTCGTTTTTTCCGTCGACTTAAGGTGTAAAATTTATCTCCACGAAAAGCTCTTTCATTTTAACGAGATTAATAAACATCCTATGTCCATCTGTAATAATGAATCTTTGTGATGGTGAAAGAATTTTTCAAATAGGTGCCGTGGTTCCGGAGATTAACCTCGCTTATACACAAATTTGCAAAAGTCGCACTCTCCCTTTATGAGTGTTATAACATTGTATATATAGTAAGCCTAATAAACGTTTTAACTAACTAAAATTTTAAGATCATCGTAATATTTATCTATTTTTATTAATAATACTCTACAACTATCATAGATTAGCATACCATACATAACAAGTGTGAATGGTAAGTTCAAACATAAGCGTTCCACCGACCCATCTCACGGATAAACAGTTAAAATATTTTTAATTAGTTTTCATTTGTTGAGCGCCGCTGGTCGCCCTATTCTATAGTATAGGGCAATAAATACCAGTTGAATGAAAAAAAAGTACTAGGATATTAAGAATAATGCAGTAGTGAATGACTGAATAATATCCACCTAGAATGTCACCAGGGTAATATCCTTAATTCAACACAGGTTTTGAGACAAGTAGACATAAATAAAATATATTGAACATAAATATGGCCGGTTCTTAAAACGATCTGTAAGATATGAGAATAAAGCAAACCGACTTAGCCATAAGAAGTAGCAACGAATCAACGTATGACCTCGGATAGGAGTCTGATCCGTATTGTGGTTGAATGTGAATGTTTTTTTTATATCTCGTAAACGTAAAAAAGAGGCAGACGGGCCACCTGATGGTAAGTGGTCACCGTCGCCTATGGATACGAGCAACACCAGGGGTATCGCCAGTGCGTTGCCAGGCACTGGCTTCAGCAACGACTTAACGTCAGGCGGCCTGCATGCTCGTTTGCTTTTTCATTAATGTAAAAAATACTTATTGCAATCGGTCGCACTTTTGATTTTAAAAAAATTCTGTAGTGTTTTTGTTCTTAGTTCCCGAGGACCAAGTCGTTGGCAAACGCTAGTAGCTACTTATAAAAAGGTGCTAATTATAAAACTACTAATGAAAATATATCATCCACCCATTATTGCCCCACTACTGGGCACGGGTTTTCTCTCAGAAGATGAGAAAGTTTAGATCATGGTCCACCCACCACGCTGACCAAGTGTGACCAACTCTCAGGCGTACAGGTTTCCTCACGATGTTTTCCTTCATCGTTAAAGCGAGCGATAATTAATTTATAATACGCTCATAATTTAGAAAGTTTAGAATTGATTTCGAGAACTAGAGGTGCATGCCGGAATTCTAACCTCAACCCACCATAGCGGGGTCGAGATGCTCAACCACTAGGCTATCACTCACTTAATGAAAGTAATAATTATTTATTAAATACAATCTGCAATCTGCGGTGCTTAGAATTTGACCACTCCGGTGTAAGCTGAAATTTTAACATCATCATTGCTCGTTAACAATTCATACAAGCAGGGATGTTTAGTAATAAAATGTGATAGTGGTATTTTTATGTCGGCAATAACGTTGCATCTGCTTCTGCCGTAAAGCACCAGTGTGAGAACCGCTGTATTTCGGTTTGAAGGATGTAATTAGAAAGAAGACACTGGACGAGAGATATTTCTACATAGTACTCAGAAGTAGCAACGCATTAACATATAACCTCAAATAGAACTTCCGTCCTGGTTGATGTTTGATGTGGATGTCCATGGGCTGCAGTGACCACTTAACATCAGGTGGCCTTGCATGCTTGTTAGCTATACTAAAATATAAAATGTACTTGTACTTGTAAAAACTTCTCCAAAAAAAGAAGTCTCGCAATTCAGTTCTTCTACCGTAAAAGTTGTGAGATCCATGTAATACCAAGTAGGTTAATTTATTCAGTCCCTACTTAAGGGTCGTTCTGTCTTAAGTTATTACGTAATTAGTTAACCTAAACCATCTTACATTGACCATATCATTATTAAAAATCTTTTATGTTTCAAATAAATATATTAACGGCCAACATCGCATGAAAACACAATACATAAACAATGTATCTCACAAGTAATACATATTATATTAAATTAGATTGTTCAGTTCCCGTGCCTACAGATAAATGCACAAACAAATCATCGTAATTTTTTTAGCCAGAACCCAACTAAATTATGGCCTTCGTTGGTGAAATTTTGTCAAAAAAAAAAAATTCTCACAATCATAATAATACGTTTAGCTGTTGATGTATTTCATAATCCATCGTAAAAATTGTCGATCTGGTTTTGAATAATGAAGGTCAGTATCGTTAGTTAGGAAATAACTTGTGAGTTTAATATGTACCTTTATAAATATTGTTCATATGTATATTTTTAAGGTTTTTTTTATATTTCAAATACCTTATTGCATACATATTTTTCCGTCGTAGTTTTTTTAATAAACACTGCCTTAGCGCGAACCTAGCGCATTAGCATCACGCGTGACTATTAATACTACTGATGCTTTCCACGCAATAAGTACAATATTAGTATAGTATTGTTAGTATAATCACAATTTTATTAAATACGTATAAGGTAAAGTACCATATTATGGAACGTTTTAAGAATAGGAGTTGTATATTTTATATTATTTAAAAGAAAGTAGAGTTGAAAATTTTTAATTTTTCATGTTAATTGTTTACCTGATATCTACTGAAGCGATAACAATTTTTATGAAGTAAGTTTTAGCTGAAAATAATTATAAATTTAATAAAGAAAAAGATACTTACAATGTCGGTTTTCTTTGTACAAATTATAAAGTGCTCATGCTTGATCAACGTTACGTAACGTACTCGTATGTTAATTGTACAGAGTTTACTTTCATTTCAATGTCAACGAAACGACTGCACGTTTTTTGAACGACGACCCTGCTCGATTTAAGAGATATTTTCGAAAGGAGGCCCATGTGCTCACGCGTTCGAAGGTGAGGCTCGAGGCTTTTTACATGTGATCTGTTTTTATTTAATTCTTCATTTGACTGTAATCATTAATTAGAATTGAACAGGTAAGTCATGTCACTGACCGTGCTTCGATGTCATTGACCTAGGAGGCCTATGTTTATATTTTAAGTATATTCAGCTACGTTCATTTGTTTTGTAATATTATTATTAGAAACAATTGAAATACTGAATCTGTTTTCATGTTCTCTATTGCTACGCTCGATACCTAACGGTGCTGTATTGTCTGTGACAATATAAGACTATGTTGCTATTTCGATTTGATATTAAAACCTGGATTAATGTTCTACGAACGCAGTAAACCTAATATAGCCGTGATGTCAAAATACGTGGATACCATTTTCCTCCGTATTACAGAGTCACCTTTCCGTCGTGTCTCTTGAAAACCTATAAATTAGCTTAGACGTAATGTTTATGCAGTCATGTCGCTGTCAGATGTTATCCAATCACTGAGTTTAATTGGCGACCTTGGTGCAATGTGAGGATTTGTCCTGCATATCGTGCATGATGAGCACACTGATGCTCAGTCTATCAGATATCTAACTATTACTTACTGAGACTTCTTGCTGAGGTACATCAAAGAGGCAAATCGGTAGTAAGATTTATCGTCGAGGAAAAAGTTAAGCTTTTATTTATGAAAAGAAGTACCTATCATACGTTTTAGCAATGAACTTCGTATTGCAACTAAGAAACTCCGAACCGAGTGGCAAAAAAGCATAGAATAACAAGGGGCGAACTTTATACCTAGTGGCATTCTCCACCAGTGTACCCTTGGTGAGGAAGAAAAGTTGTGGTAGGTGCTAAAACAGAAGATTCTAATTATAGCTACACAATTACATAGTAAAATAGTATTTTGATATATGCACACGTAAATACATAAAAATATTATATTGTTATATATTTATATATACTATTACATAAATACGGAAAATTTGTTGTATTTGCAAAAATATTCAGGTATTGCTCCTATTATAATGTTCGCAGACTAACGCGCGACCATAGAGTTGGGATTTATTAATATTCACTGGTAGGTCGTTCCATAATATTATTGCCTAAATGGAGAACGAGTAGTGGAAAATAACAGTATTAGGCGGTGGAATAGATTTGCATCCGTAAAGTATTTTGTTCTCCAAATCATTGCACATAATATGTGTATTAAATTCTTACTACAGGACTTTCTCGCAATGTCGCCATCGCCTCGCAAGGTGAACCAGGAGCAGAGTGAAGCAATCAACTAACCATCAGTAATTAAAACTCACGTGAATTACAAAAATGTACTTGATGAAAATTAATTAAACACATGAATTGCACAAGTCAGAAGGGCTATAGTGCATAATAAGGTAATTACTACCTATTTTTAAAATGAAATTTACAAATTTATCTTGTAGTTTAATAAGGCACAGAAAAGTAGGTATATCTGTATGATAATAATATTGTCCGAAATTAATGATGGTCCTGAGTCCGCTATTACTTAATGGCGCTTCACCCTCATAGTCCCTCTACGACACTAGGATGCCGTATCATGGCCACGCACAGATACACCTGACTTGGAAACAGAAATCTATATTCATCATTCACATTTCTGCCCTGCTGGGAATCGAATCCAGGTTCCACCGAATTGCAGACTGACACATTGGTCTGCCATACCTTTTGGTTAGGTTAACTGTTTAGTTGCATCTGTGAATGATGATGATGATTGAATGAATGAATAATTCGTGGCATACGATAGTGAGAAATATAATATGCAACTTCGATTTGCAGTTCGGTAGATATTAAAGTGCCGTCTCGGTCTATAAAGTTTATAACGAAACGAATCCTACATATCCATTTTTGAAAGTTTTGATTAAAAAAACTTAACTTAATAAACACCAAGTACGCCCCAATGGCGAAAGGAATAGTTGCGAAAACTGACCCTTGAAATCTACTATACTTATTTTTGCCGACTGAAGTAAAAATATTTTTTGTTTTTGTCAAAGAGCGTGTGATCTGTTTTATCTTCGTCTAAGATATCAGTAATTTTTTCATTTTTAAAAGTCTTTATTTAACACTAAATATACAAATGTTCACAATTCCAGTGTACATTAATTCCTAGATATTGTAAGGAAAGGAAATTTTATCGCATATTAAACTGGGAAAGTTTTTACAATGCATTTGTATGAAAGATACGAGTATAAACTTAAACATAATTTTTAAACAAAACATTGTTGTACAGCATTTAGATTTATGAATTAAAATATTCGAATGTTTTAGTTAAGAACAATTCGATTAACAACAAATAAATCTTTATAACGGTTAATAACTAATGAACTATGATATTAGTGTGTCCGTCATAAGTTTTGGCTTTTACTTCTTTAAGTTACGACTAGTAGATAGGGAAGTATGTAGGTAAGAGACAAAAAATAAATTTTAAACGAATGTCAAAAATTTATTCGAATGATCTCGTATAAAATCCTCATCGATTATTGGTTTTTTGTTTATATGGTTACTTCATGGAATTAATAATCATTTAGAGATCTTCGGATTTTTACCGGGAAAAAACAGTATAGTATAACATATAGTATAGTCGATTGCGTTCATTTGAAAAGTACGCTGTACACTTCCCTGTGTTTGTTAGATTAGGTTAGAACAGTTAAAAAGTGGGTAAAGGGTTAAGGAGAAAATTACCCAGCATGGGCCAGTGAGCGCCGTGAACTCATCGCGGCTGTAGGTGATGACCTCTGGCTTCGAGCTTTGTTGGAGGCTAGGGATCGTGGAGTTCGGGGTTTTCCTTCTGTGAGAAAGTTATTTCGGGAGAGGGAGATAACAACCGATCTTCCGATTTGAAGTAGGAGAGCAGGGCAGTGGAGGATGATAAACGCCCTACTCCAGTCCTCGTAATAGAAGCCTAGACGGTGGCTGCGGGGACGTCCTCTGTCTGGTAGAGGCTTCGAGGTGGGGCACGCGGTGTTCCCGTGCGCTTCTCAACGTAGGCGGGATGGAGCGGATGGTCAATGGTGACGGGTCGTCAAGACGAATATGGGCTCATGATATCGGTAATGAAAATTTTGTACAAATCTAGAAAGTAAGAATAATATAACTTTAAAAATAATTTCTATATTTTTTTGTTATATTAAAGCCGTAGCAAACGACCATGCAGGCTATTAAAAATTGGCATCCGTTAACGTCGTATAAGAAAACAGTAAACGTTTATTACAACAAAAACGTTCTAACGTTCTTAAAAGTACTAACGTGAATATGTTCAACAGGCGGATGTATTATGGTCAAATTATATTGTCTAAAAGCCGTACAAACCCACCATTGTACAAAGTTCCAAGTCACGGCATATGGGTTTAATCCATATCGTTCATTCGCAGTACGGCAATGTTTTATCCATTTTTGTCGTGCACTTTGATACTGTCAATCTTTCTCGCCCTACATATCGTATCCAAGAAACGAGATACGAGAATAAGTGTACCTCATTTCCGTCCTAATAATTGCCATAGCGTTTTGGTTAATTTGTTTAATGGTCTCCGGTCATTTGTGATTTTTCGTCATTGTGCACTTTTTCTGCTCCATGAGGTACTAAACAGTGAAAATTATCCGCACAATTATATGTATGTAGATCTACAAAAACAATGTTTTCGTTGTTCACTGTCGTTAAGTAAGATATTTTGTATCCTCTTCAAATCATTTTTTTATTCTTTATTCAAACGGAATCAAACGAGCATACAGTCCACCTGATGTTAAGTGGTCATTGCAGCCCCTGGACATCTGCATCAAACCTTAACTAGGACGGAAGTCTTATTTTAAGTCGTAAGTGTATGCGTTGCTACTACTAAGGACTAAGTTGGAATGCCTCCTATCCATCGTCTTCTGCCTAACCACACCCTTCAAACCGAAACACAGCAGTTCTCACACTGCTGCTTTACGGCAGAAATAGGTGGT
>DWKW01001690.1:0-12160 GCA_018250115.1 Doberes anticus | reverse complement strand
CACCACGCTGGCCAAGTCGGGATTGGCGAACTTCACATACGTAGGTACCTTTGAGAAAATTTTAGAGAACTCTCAGGCATACATGCTCTCCGCACGATATTTTCCTTCACCGTTAAAGCGAGTGATAATTAATTCATAATATGCACATAAATAATTGTGAAGTAATTATATGTAAATAACAATTTCGAAATTTGGAGGTGCGTGCCGGGGTTTGAACCCCGACCCGCCGGAGCGGGAGGCCGATACCTTACCTTATCACAAAGCTACCTACAATACTATAATGCAATGCTATAATAGCAAAACATGTATATAAGGTTTAGGTTTGAAGATTTTATTTCCTATAGAAACTATACACTAACTTCTATGGGGCGTAACTTTCTAAATGAAATTAAATAAAAATATATATATTTTAAATAATAATAGATAAAAAAAACGGTTCAAACTCAAAGCCCCACACGAGAAATCTATCGTGGGTGCCATGGACGCACACAGACAAGAATATACACATCAAGAACAAAAGCAGAAATCTAAATTCATCATTGAAATTTCTGCTTTGCTGTGAACTGTACCCCGAACCTATTCCTTAATCTAATTAATATTACCATCTGATATTTACACTACGGACATCATAAAACAAACTGTGTGACCTCACGGTGATACATTCTCGGCGCTGTTTGCTAACTTTCAACTACACGTCTAACTTTTGCTTACAAATATCTTTCACGTTTTATTTTAAAACTTGGAACTTTACTGCATGAGTCTCGGTCGTCGTAGTTTTATATGACACCTCAGAACAGTATTTTGTTGTTTTATAACTGTGTTTCTTTGTCTTCCTGTGCTATTCGATTGAACAACGTTGATAAAATCTATTGTTTGTAAGGCTGTGACTCAAATGGCAAAACTTTACTTGAAAGTTTATGAGCTGATAAAGAAATCAAGAAATACGAGTAAGAGCTTTAGAGACTAAAATAGGTCAGATGAGTGAACTAATGAACGAACGAAATGAAATTACTGAATGAATGAATCGCGAGGGTTTAATTTCATAAATTATTTCACAGTCAACCTTTGGTAATGTGGAATGAATGTCTTGATTTGGAGGTAAGACGGTGCTCTCAAAGTCTAACAGAAAGTTTTAATGGCTCTGTCTAGAGTATCTTCAAAAAATTAACTGATTTTCTGCAGTGTCTATCTAAGTATTATATAAATATGAAATTTCCGATGAATTTTAACCATGAATGTTTTCCAGGCGTCGTTCATGTACAAAGTAGACCTGATAGATTTGTTTTAATAAATAATACATACATAAATAAGAATAATACTTCCGCTCGCGACTCCACCAGAAAAAGATAGTGATAAAATACCAAACCAGTTAAAACCACATCTATTTAATATGCGAAAGTCTTATTCAAACCTTAATGACAGATTCTTTCATTCAAAGAGTACACTGAGTGTTGTTTTTCCCAGTCTTTATTCTCTCAATTTATCATACCCAAACATGAAATAAAGCACTAAGCCGATGGCCTGGTGTAATAATACTTTCTTTTCAAACTAATTATTGTACAATGTTGGGTACTAAAATTAACTTTGATGTCGTTTTGTGCATGTGTGTGATGTTTCTTGACTATGAAAACGAAAACTATAAAACTGTAACAATTTTGATTAAAACGTCTAGGGAATGTGTTTTAAAAACTTTAAAGAAAGCTGTGCCACCCCATCTTGAGTGCATCGTAAACATTGCAAGTCTTTCAAAGTTTTCAAAGAACAACGTTTCAACGGCGGACTTCTGCATAAAACCGGATATAACCAATTAGAAGTGGTTATACCCAGTTTGTCCCTGTCATAACCGGTTCAAGTTATAGGACAGAACGATTACTTAAAGTGATCAGTAGGAGTTGAAATTCGGCTGTCATCCTGAATTTGCGAGTTTCGGAGTAATTTATTACAAGCTCAGGGTTCGAGTCGGTCATGTTCGGTTTAATTAATGATGATTCTGATCGGTGCTGATATTTCGCAGATTTCAAAAGCAAAATTATAGGTTTTGATTGCTGTGACTTGGTACTGCCTCATAAACACATTAACGGAGCAGCAAACAAATTAATGCTAAGTGGACATGTAGCCTAGTGGTGAAGCATCTCGACCCCGCTACGTTGGATCGAGGTTCAAATCCCGGCACGCACCTCTATTTCTCGAAAATTATTTTCAAAATTTTCGAAATTATGTGCGTATTTTTAATTAACTATCACTCGCTTTAACGGTGAAGGAATACATCGTGAGGAAATGCATGCTTGCATCTACATGCCTGAGAGTTCTCCATAACGTTCTCAATGGAATGTGAAGTCTGCTAATCCCCACTTGGCCAGCGTGGTGGATTATGACCTTTACTCTCTCATCTCAGAGAGAAGACCCGTGCCCAGCAATGGGACGATAATGGGTTGACGATGAACTGTAATTGTTGTATGCAACAGGTACAAATCTCCTAAAAGTGATGAGAGGATTTACAGCGTAGTTCACAGCGCTGGCCATGTGGATTATCAGACTTCACATGCGAACATTATGGCGAACTCTCAGGCATACAGGTATCCTCATGATTTTTTTTCTTCACCGTTAAAGCGAGTATTAATCAATTCCTAATGTCTATGTATTGTATATGTAGGTCGTGTAATTTATGTCTGTTATCAAAAAGAATTATCGGCTAATATTATACGTCCACTGAAGCGTTACATTAGAGTTTGGGGTACTCCATTCCCACTACTACACTCCCAAGTCAGAAGAGACACTGATCAAAGTTTTTTTTTCGTTTTAATGGAGTAGCAAACGAGCATGCAGGACATTCGATGTTAATTGAATGAATAAAACGCTGTCAGGCTTTTCTAACTTAAGTCAAACGTAGATGTATTATACGCATGAGAAGTAAGTTGGAGCGCCACATAACGAAATGGGCTCTAATGAATATACTTCAGGAATGCAGACATTAGGTAGGACTCGTTTTTTTGAAGTTGGTAAGCGATGTTCGTGGGCGGCAGTGCTCACTTAACATTAGGTGATGTCGTTTGATACTTAAATTTGATTAAAAAAGGTACAAACGGACCAAAAAGAGTGGTTTATATTGATATTTTAAAAGAAAATCTCTGGTTAAATTTATTCTTCAGTAAGTTGTCAGTTCATGAAGTGGGAGGCAATGGACTTAGAATTGAATCGAATTGGATTTTCTCAATGGTACCGCATGAACTTGGATTAAATTAACATAACTGAACATTTAGAATCTAAAGGATTTGCCACTTTATACAGTTTGTAATATATATTTTGTAGGGTTTAAAAAAACGGCATATAAAATACTTTAAAATATTCTCATTCTCACCCACATATTCGTTTTACGACAGAAATAGTTTGTATATTTCTTGAAACTTATGATCGTACTGTATTCTACTGTCTTTTCGGATGCATAAGTTCTCGATTTTAGATACAAATTTAATGCTAAATATCGTTAATTCTTCGTGAAGCCCGTCCTAATAGTACCTATACTTATTAGTGATACAGAGTAGGCAAAAATTTCAGACGAAACTTCTGACTTCGTGTGTATAGAGTAGAACACTGACACAGATCATGAATACCAATTTGCTATTTTATTAAAAAGTGACGGTATCACTTTTCATAGAAAAAGATATAGTACGTATTTCAATGTGAAAGGTATCAAAAAGAGGCTAAAGCTCAAAGCGCTACGTTTTCACTGCCACTGTGTATAGATAACATTAGTATGGATAATAAAGCATAACAACAACGATGACGTTTACACGAACAGCCATCTTTCCTACATCGAGATCACAGTAGGTGGTGCTTCTCTAAGAGAGTATTGATGTTGTTTGTTGTAGCACTTAAGGGCCTCACAATGCACCAAGTCGAGACGTTTCACTTTACGGATACTGTGTGTGCTTTCAATGTTCCCGTTATAGTGGAAAACATATGAATATTTGAAATAACTCGAATAACCATAGACTGTATCTAATACTAGTATTTCTTATGATATGTTAATATACATTTTGACTGTACATTAAACAAATATTTTAACTGATCACTACAGCCAAGGGACATCCACATCCAATCTCTAATAGGTCTCAAGTTTTATTTTAGGTCGTAAGCGTATGCATTGCTGCTCCTGAGTTGGAATACCTCCTTTACCAGCGTATTTTTCTAAACACAACCTTCGACTAAAACACAGGAGTGTGAGCACTGCTGCTTTACCGCAGAAACAGGTACGATGGTGATGCCAGATTCTATGTCATGTGTGTCTGTTTATTCGTCAATCGCAAATTAAATAACGTTTCACACACATACCCTCGCATAAGGGCTTAACCCAGACCAGGTACAGAAATCTGAATTCTTAATTAAAATTTCTGCGGCGCTAAGAATCGAACCCAAGACCCTGCACACGGCAGATCGTATATATATATTATTTGTATATATGTACATACATTATATATTTGTTTATACATATATTGATCACAGCGCCAGGCGGGTCGTCCAAAGTAAATAAATTGTAACAGAAGTGCCACTTTTTAAAAATATAGATTAAAATTCTGCTTTAAATAATAAAATGATTGGTGTAATAGATCTGGAGATATAGCTTGACTTATGTAGTATGCGCTGTCATATTCAAATGTTGCGACAACGACGCGGGCGGATTCTAGTATATAATAATATTAATCAGCCTTAAAGCATTTACGCCGTTTTACAGATAAAAGGATACTTACGAATAGCTACTGTAACAGAAATTTAATAAATGCAAATATTAGTTGCCATCGGCTTTTAGATCTCGATTTAAATGAATTTCGAGCGGAGTTTGATTCAAAATCCGCCTTCTTATTTGCAAAACACAAAGTTTGAATAACTCCGACATCAAACTTGAGCCAACGCTGCTTAAATAAATATATTTAAAACTTTTCGTTACTTGACCATCCCTGAAGGATAGATTTTATGAAGAAAATTAAAAAAGTTAGTACAAACAAGGGTTCTGATATCTTTACTTCAAGTTCGGCGTCGACAAAATAACGTTACTTGTGCTTTGCGTGTAAATAGAAGTGGATTTGTGACTGCTTATGACTTTAAAACATGATTACTGTAAAACATTTTACAGACAATTGAAAACAATTATTGGAAAATCATTGTAACTTGTCTATCTTGTGATGTTGGATATTTTAGACTTTAAAGTGTGAAAAATTTGCATTTAAGCCACTTCATTAATTTACAATCAGGAAAGCGAAAAGGAAATTTGTTTTCTAGATACACTGATTACGTATACTGAATATTTTTAGGTTTGTCATGAAATTAATAAAAAGTTGGAAAACAATCATTTTTGATATAATATATAAATCATTTATTAAGTCAAACATGTTGTATATACAAGTATTTATTTCAAATATTAAAGCAGGCACGGAAATTAATTGAATAAATTGTCATATTCGCATGTCACGTTTTACGTACGTATATTTTGATGTGATGGAAACATCGATGGTGGTAGTCTTATGTCGAAGGCTTGGCTGAGGCGGCGTCACCGCTGCACCTATTTCTTCCGTAAATCAGTAGTGTGAGCACTGCTGTGTTTCGGCGTGAAGAGTTTGGTTAGACAGAATACACAGGACATTCCAATTTAGACCTCAGTGCCAACGCATCCACGTACGACTTCAGATAGGACTTCGGACCTATTTGAGGTTGAATGCGGACGTCCATGGTGTAATGTGACCACTTAACATCAGTTTACAAAGTACAAGAAAATATAAAAAAAACCTATTCGTAATTTTAGCGAGACTATCAATTGCGAGTGTTCGATACTGCATTGAAATTCATGTCACCGAAAATATTGACAGAACCGGAGGACACTTCGCATACATTACTGCGATTTGAGATAGGGCTGAAAAATGGATCACTGAATCCTGATTGATGAAAACTCGGCTTAGAACCCCCCCGATGTGTTGAAGTTAAGGATTATTAAACAACTTCTGAATAATTTGCCCCCTTTGTAGTCGGAGCGTTAAATATGACATTTAATGAAAGCAAAATCTATAACGACTTAACAATAAAATTCTAATAATTAACGACTTTTCTAACAATAAAATTCTAATATTTTTCGTATAATATTGTATACAACAGTGTAAAAGCAAATGGTCCACCAATCCGCACTTGACCAGCGTGGTGGACTATGGCCTAGAATGGCCTATCTCTGTGGTCCCGTGCCCAGCAGTGATACTACTGGTCGGTCATATATAAAAGTAGATAACGAGTATGCAGGCCACCTGATCCTAAGTGCCCACGTGCCTACCCAACCTCAAATAGGGTTTCAATTATATCTAACGCACTGTACAAATAGGACTAAAATCCTATATGATGTCGTACATTAACGGATTCTTACTCGTCTCGTTTAACGGTCCGGTCTCTGAGTAGTTTTACGAATCACAGCCCTTGAACTAGGACACAGAAGGGTGAGCACTGCTGCTTGACGGCATCCATAAGTGCAGCGGTGGTGCAACCGCGAAGCTTCAATATGTTCAGCCTTATGAGGCTCTACCATCATCAATAATACCTGCACTACCGCTTGTCCCATTGGAATTGTTATTTATAAATTACGTAAACTTTACCCGTCACTGCCGTAATATTTCTAATGTTTTATGCTACTTTCTTATTATACTATTAATATTGACGATCCGTATGCCGTAGTGGTAATCATGCTAGCTTGCCGGTCAGAGTAGGCCGATCCGAGTTCGATTACCAGAGGGACAGAAATTTAAGCGATGATTTCAGATTTATGTTCGTTGCCCGTATGCTTGTTACTCTATGTGTGCAGACCAAGAGAATCCTAATGTCAGACTATGAGCATGAAGCGTTTCTGACAATAATAATAAACATTTATTTGCAGAACAACATCATTTTCATAAAAAATGAATGAATGAAACAAAAGAAAGAAAGAAACAAAATTACCACTTATTCCACGTAATTAGAAACAAATTCTGTGCTGCAAAATGGACCGCAGTCAGTGTGTTTAGGCAACTCGGGCCTCGTACCTACTAAAAATAAAAAAATGAAACATTGCTGCTGATCCTGTCCCATGGCACCAGAAAGCACAAACCATTAGACACCCACAAGTAAAACAAAAAATTACCTATGGCACTATATAATGCCGTCACGAATTTGAATGATTAATTCATTCATCACTAATATTATTTATTAGGTATGATTATTTTGCCTCACTCATAAATTACGTTTCGTGTGAAAATTCATTGTTATCTTAATGTTCGTTGTCAAAATATAATAGAAAGCATATCAACGTATCTAAAATTATGGAAACACGATATTCATGAATATCATGCCTATAAAAAGCTATTCATAACACATTCGAGAGCAAAACATTTTATTACGATATTATAGGTTTGGTCTTATAACGCAGTTTATACAAAACTTTATATCGAATTTCCAATAATCAACCTAATTGTATTGTAATAAAATACAATAAGCTGTACACAGGAATCGCCAAGTTTTGGGTAATGTTAGGCTGGCTATCGTAGGGGTAATAATACATCATTATATTATTAACTTATCTTCTCACCCTTGACAATAACAATGGCTGTTGAAATATTTTATGTTATTATCCGTGGACGAAAGCCTTTGAGGCAGTGGTGTCCAAACTGCACTATAGTATCCAGCAGAAAATCAACAAAAATGTGTCATACAAATACGAATCTTGCAAATGTATCGCATTTAAAATTAGCTTAAATCCTCTGTAATCGATCAACAGAAAAATATTCAAACCTTTCATAATTTTTATATCTATTCAACGGACTAAACATATTGCTAAGCTATTCCGGGGCGTTATGACAAGTTCTTCAAAAAAGGCGCTAAAAGGCTCTCCTTCCCAACCAGCAACGCATTATTCCGATGTTGCTTGTGTCTGTAGGCGACAGTGACCACTTACCATCAGGTGGCCCGTCTGCCTGTTTGCTTAGGCTTTAGGCAAATAAAAAATAAAAAAATTAAATAAATTGCTCATAAGTTTACGTGCGTGTAAGCTTTCGAATGACGTTTCGTGTCAGGCATTTCCAGGCCACTACTCCATAGGATTTTATACAGAAAAAGATTTTATCGGCGAAGTCCACAATCCTTTATACCGAACTGGGCTCCTTTTTCACACTTTGATACCCATTAAATTTTCTATTTCTCTGAAGGTATTGTTAAGATCCATAGGCGACGGTGCTTTATCAGAGGGCACAGCCCAATTTCTTGTTTAATTTATAAAAATTGTATATCCATGAGCTTAATATGTACGGAAATCGATGGACATTATTGAAAAATGATAATAATTATTAAGAAACGACACATTATGAATTGATATTTCGTAAGATACGACATAAATTACGATGTTCGCGTTCAAAGTTGAGCATCGTTGCGTTTCAGAGTTTACTGCGCCTTGTCATGCAATACTTTAATTCAATTCATCGGTACAACAGGTGGAGTGGTAAGTCAGAGTTAAAAAGTAAATTATGTGATACAGAGCCGTTTGTTTCGTAAAAGCGTGACTGGGATTTTATCTTAATGATTCCCTGAGATTTGGGATAGCAATTTTTATGTAGATCCGTTACGTAGCTTTCTATGGTTGAATGCCTAATGACATGGGTGCAGTTTAACTGCCTAATGATATCAAACTTCCTTGCTTATTTATAGCTTAAAGTAAAAATTGTAAGGATCATTACATTTTTGTAATCAGATGGCGGAACCTTCGGTCGACAGCAGTGGCAACGTCGCTATTGTAAGTGTTGCCGCGCTGTTGTAACTGTAAGTGCTGTTGTGATTATTTTAAAGAGTTACTATATTCAACGAAACTCATTCAAACGATCACCAATATTCTAGGGGCAAGTTAGCTAAAGGTACAGTAAACCATTTGTAAGTATTAAAATATCCAGGAATCATCATGATATTCTTTGCTTCCCATGTTGACAGAGCAACTATTTTGATTGTTCTATTTGTGAAAAGAAACTACGGTTGGAAGTAGGACACTGCTGGTCGCAACCATACCCGGTACTATAGCGTCTACAAATACTAATCGAGACCCGGTATTGTTTAAAGGCATTGCATTGAAAGCATCACGAAGAACAAATACAGGTGTCATTTTTATATAATATTACGGGGATC
Source organism: Doberes anticus (assembly GCA_018250115.1). Lineage (NCBI taxonomy): Eukaryota > Metazoa > Arthropoda > Insecta > Lepidoptera > Hesperiidae > Doberes > Doberes anticus. The sequence goes on along the minus strand of DWKW01001690.1, from coordinate 2,986 downwards.
AAAATTTTTTATTTTATTTTAGTGTGACCAGAACAACTTTTCACATGGGAATTGCGCAATGTAAGTGCTGATTAATTGGTCCTCCCGATAGAATGTTATAGTCTAGTGGGGACTATCAACTTTATTGACTTCATCATTAACTTATTTTGTCATCCGTTTCCCTTGTAATCTCCCGTTATAATAAATGGTAAAAGTATCTTATAATTTCAAATCTCATATTCACGTTCAACTTTTACAATTCCAAACGTTTTTTAATTGTAATCTGCTGAGAAAGTACGAGATAAACCCAAAAGCGCGCGTGTTTTTCAAATGATACAGCCAATTTAGAAGAATAATAAATTTTGAGTGGTTCGTCGCCACATATTATTTTTGCATTTCAAGATTAACAGAAGGACATATTTAAAAATGTGCAATAAAACAAATAAGACATGATTTTCTTTTTATCAATTAAACACGTTTTCTGAGGTGAACTATCTGAGATTCTATCATTATTATAGTCTCGGAATGTTGAAGGAATATATCTGATATGGATGGACACAGTTTTTACTATAAGGACTTTGGACCCCGTTTTAAAAAATAATACGGATGTTATAAATTCTAAAATATGGTACGATCCACAACATTAATTAAAACCAGCTAGATTTTTGTAGCAGGCTTCGTTTCCACACCTACAGAAAGAAGTAAATAAATATTACATCTTATTCGATTGGAAATAAAATTTCATAAGCAACCTAAGGACATGTTCACACGGACGTCACTTTAGCATCGACTACAGCTCCAGTCGCACGTCGTCGGCGTAACTGCCGACCAATGTGGATGCCTGTTAGCAGCGTGCCGCGTACGTAGTCTTTTAACAGATTGTTGTATATACAGGAACATGCGTGAATAAAATAATGATATGGTTGGTAATTTGTTTATTTAGCAAATACTTAAACAATGATTGATATTTTCTTTTCTTTTTGCAGTGACGGAGCTCTCTTTGCATCTAGGTCCGTCTTTACATTAAACACCGGTATACGACTTTAGGTAAATGGAGTTACATTTGTCGACGCCAAAACGTCGTTCGTATGTATCTAGCTTTAGTGTGTACTCACTTAAAAATTACGAGGCAAGGATAATCCGAGTCGAAGCGATAGACGCATTTTATGTAACAAGAAAAGTTATGAAAAATTTAATACACCCACTTTAAGCACTTCCAAAGGACCTCGTCAAATAAACTTCTCAGAATAGTAGATATAGATAAATTTGCATAAGACGGCAGAACGGCCTACTCGGGGCAAAAGATCGTGTCTTGCATCTAAATAACGTCTTATATTTGCAAATATTGACTCTTGTCCGCACCCTTTCTAAGGGCTTCGATCCTTATTCTCGTAAGATAGTTTGATAAGTGCCACGTACTTAACACGGGTCGGATTTTCTTTTTCAGCGACGCTTGTGGATAACTTCTACAATGCCTTAAGATGATACTTTTATTATTAACTTCGAAGAATAATCCGAACACTAGTATGTAACAATTACTTATAAATTAGCTGACACTTTTATGGTGGTACAGTCTTATGTCGAAAGCTCAACTCCGAAAGCACCACCGCAGCGCCAATTTCTGCTGTAAAGCAGCAGTGTCTGAACTGCTGTGTTTCTGTTTGAAGGGTATAGTTAGACAGAGAATAAGAAGCATTCCAACTAAGTCTTCAAGAGTAGCAACGCATCCACATACAACCTCAGATAGGACTTCCGTCCTAGTTAAGGTTTAAACCTAATTATGTATAATATCTCGTTAAAACTAAGTTGATTTGGTAAAAAAATATATTACATAAATTATATCAATTGTAATTAGTATATCACAAAAAAGAATGTGAAAAACTAGGATTGAAAACAATCTTTGTTAGGTTAGGTTATAGGGTTATGGATATCAATATGAGAACATACCAAAATATCGTCTTAAGAATTTTTTACGATGTTTGACTTAAGTCAAACTCCATTTAAAACTTAAGGTTAATAAAATTTCACTTTTCATCCTACATATGTATGTACGTTGAGTAATTGTAATGATATACCACCTTCCCACCTGTCGAACGAAAGTTTAATGGTATACGGTCAATACCACTTGCGTTATAGCTTACGTGAATTATTAAGATGTATTTATGTAAGATGCATAACCGCCAAATATAACATTTCAAGTCTTGTTACCATTTTAACAAAATGAAAATCCACATCAAACTTCAACTAGGACGAAAGTCCTATTATGTGGATGCGATACTAGTCTTGAGGACTAAATCGGAATGCCTCCTGTCCAGTGTCTTCTGCCTAACTACACCAAACACCTTTGTCTTTTTATTCACTAAACTTGTTCAAATTTCGTGCTTTTTTTGTACATTACTGTACTTATTAGACTGTGTGCATTGTATAGCTATTCCTTCCGTAGGACTAACACAATCAATAATCTGCAATTGACGCATGCTGCAGTCGCGAGTCGCTGTCCCGTCGAGCTGCCTCAAAGTCTACCATAACCTGTCCGGTCACAATTGCTGACGTGATTTAACTTCAGACGTTGCTACTTTGTATTCAGTGCTTAAGCAATTTTGCAAATCACCTGTTGTGATTCACCTGCACTTTATTTTGCCTCGTGAGTCGCGTGTTTGACGAAAGGCATACCGCCGCAGCTTTTAAGATGTTATCTGCGTGACTGTCGTTGAGTTCTTGAAAACGCTGATTAATTTTCCTAATAAAACTCATATCTTGCCGTCATGGTACCGGGCCTTTTGGTTTAATGTAGTTACATAATTAAGTTTTTTACTTGCATGTTAAGTGCATTCCGTGCGCGGATTTTACATGATTATTACAAAAATAACTAAAACTAACCTGCCACAAAATAAGGTGTTTAACCGAGCGCGACAATAAATATTTTTCTTAATCTATAAATCATAGAATGAATGTGAAGATTCACAGAGATTAGGCAAATGCCTAAGTGGATTCCCACGTAGAATCA
>DWKW01001689.1:0-12160 GCA_018250115.1 Doberes anticus | reverse complement strand
AGTAGCAACGCATCCACATACAACGTCAGATAGGATTTCCGTCTTAGTTGAGGTTCGACGTGGATGTCCATGGGCTGCAGTGACTACTTAACATCAGGTGGCCTGCATGCTCGTTTGCTATTCCGTTTGAATAATAAAAAATTAAATAAAGGGTTGATGATCACGGTTTATGAAACTCAGTATTTTTGCTTGCACGAGGTTGTAATGTTAGATTAGATTAAAAAAGGTATGGAAGTGATTCGTCGGTTTCTTAACTTTTAATGCGGAGAGATTCCGTTTCACTATGACTTCGATTTTCGAATCGACCTTGGCAGATATCTGCGCTCCTGTGTATCCACTATCTACGTTATCTTGATTGAAAGTTTTCTCTGCCTCTTATCTGTTTGCTCTCAAAATAAACAGCGCTGTAAACGCGACATTGAATGATACGGCTAGTTGCGTTAAGGATTATGGGATTCGTCTCCGGCTGTATAATAGTCGTGATAGTGTTGTTTGACTGTCACTTTAGTTGGTTATTTGGCCTGCTTGCAGTGACGGATGTGGTTAAACCCATTCATAACTCAAATCATTAAATACTCAACTCGATTAATATATGTATTAGTACTGAAAGACATAACAAGTTTTCTTGTTACAAGGGCTAAGTAATTCGAATTTATGGTCTACGACTATTATCGTGATATTGCGTATAATATAGCTAATTGTTGATTTAGAGTTTTGTTAATGTTATTTTTTTACGAATTGTGATAATGTTACGTGCGTATCAGTATCAGTCTCGACCCATTGTTTTTCCACTGCTGGGCACCAGATGCGCAGCATAGATAACTTGTACCCGGTGCGGATCCCAAATGTGCCACCGTCTTATTCATACATACGCAGATGACACTGGACGGGAGGCATTCGAACGTAGTCCTCAGGAGTAGCAACGTATCCACACACAACCTCAGGTGTGGATGTCCATGGGCTGCAGAGACTTAACATCAGGTGGCTTGCATGCTCGTTTGTTATTGTGTTTATATATAAAAGAAAAAAAAATACTGTTGATTATAAAAAATCTGGAGCATGGTAAAAGGGTACGCTTATTGTATAACACTAAGGTGAATATAACATTTAATGACATATGAACAAAAAAAAACAAGTAATAAAAGTTCATTGATAATGTTGCATTTTACTCCACAGGTAAACATGGTAGTTGGCAGAATACCTCTAATAAAATCATAGATTAAACGTACAATAACGATAGGAGAAAGAAAAATCGCCAACAACGCCGAATAGCTCTTTTGTTATTGCAACCCAAACCAAAAGACTGAAATTTTACTTTTCCAGTCTTCCTCATGCATGAGCATGCTACGACACAGCTCACTCAGATATGAATATTTGGGGAATGACGACCCGTATGGCGCCGTAGTCAATTGCAGCAATGTGAGCACTGCTGTGTTTCTGTTTGAAGGCAGAATACACTTGACAGGAGGCATTCCAGCTTAGTCCTCAAGAGTAGAAACGCACCGACACACAACCTGGGATAAGACTTCCATCCTATTTGAGGTCGGATGTGGATGTCCATGGGCTCCAGTGACCGCTTAACATCAGGTGGCCTGTATATTCGTTTGCCACTCTTTTACAATAAACAAAAAATAAATAAATAAACCTTTTTTGTTGCAGGTAAGAACAACCGCGGTTATAGATTTACTATTCTCGCAAATTACGCGATACGCAAGGTAAGTACGCGATAAATGGAGGAACATCGATGGCTAGTATTGGCGGTAAGGCTAAGGTGTTCTCGGTTATTTTCTACGCGTAATTTCTCCGCGACATGACATCGCTACCTACTTCGTTTCATTCGGAACCTGCGAATGCATCGACTCGCATCGGCTAAGGCTTCGTGCAGACGAACGACACTATTTAGAAGCGAGTGTTCAATGATTCAATGCGTTTTATTAATTTATTGTTATGTATATGTTAACAGAATAGTAAAGGAGCATGCAGGTCTCCTGGTGTTAAGAGGTCTCTGCGGCCCATGGACATCCACATTTTAGGTTGTAAGTGTATGCGTTGCTAATTCAGAGGATTATGTTGCAATGCCTCCTGTCTTCTGCCTAACTAAACCCTTCAAACAGAAACACAACTTTGCTGCTTTTCAGCAGAAATAGGTGCCGCGGTGGTGCCGCCGCAGGCGAGCCTTTGTCTATGTCAACTCTGCCACCATCTATGGGTACGGATAGCTTAGTGGTTGGAAGTCGACCTCTCGTTCCTTCGTTCTAGGTCCAAGTTCGAAATAATCCCTTTGTCATTTCTACATAGTATTCCCTTTTGTCGTATGTGTCCGCGAAGCCTTATTTAGATTAGGGTGCATTACACCTGCGACGTCGCGCATGTGATCGAAGCCTACACCCCCTAGCGCTCTGCAGTATCTGCCGTAGTCGGACCTCGTATTCGCGCCAGTCACCTGTCGGTTATCGGTGGCGGCGTACGTACGTCCGTACTATGCTAACCACGTTCGGAAGCGGATCCAGTGTTGTCGTAGTGTTGTGTTGTGACTGAGTTTGTTCTTTTTGAGGTCCCATATTATTCTCGTTGTCTTTGAAAGTGACGTTTCATTTCATGGAAAGGTAATATTAGACTTTTTCGGTGTGTAATTTTTTTTTAAGTATTAATAATTTCGTGGATGGATGAAGCAATTTCTGTTTGTTTATTTTCCAGTCGTAATAAGGCATGTGTTTCGTTTCTTTGATTATTTTTAATTGACTATTAGAAATTGTTTCCAAAATGTGGGTAAAATTGAAAAGTCCGTAAAATGCTGTTAAAACGTTCCTAAACAAACAATGGATGAGGAATATAAATTTGATGATTGTATAAAGGTTAAAGTGATTGAAAGTTTAGCATTATCTCGTACAGTAAAGGTTGCTCGAATTTTTTTGCAAATTTCGTGCTACCACTTTTGTGTTTCGGGTTGAAGGGTGTGGTTAGGCAGACACAAGGCAAGGCATTCCAACTTAGTCCTAATAAAGGTTTGATGTGGATATCCATTGGCTGCTGCGGCCACTTAACATTGGACTGCATGCTCGTTTACTATTCTGTTAATTTACAATCTCTACGAAATATAACCTTTTTGAATTAAGATTATTAAAAAAGTGTATACCGTCTGTAAATATATTTATTGCTTCTAACAATGGAATGCTATTTCAATAAACAATACAAGGTGTCTGCGCCTGAGCTAGTTATTATCGGAATATGTTTTTGACTAAACTAAAAATTTTTTTTTCAACCTACCTTCTACAATACACAAATGTAATTTTACCGAGAGTGAAGTCAGAATCGATGTAAACTATTTGTGAGCTATATTGTAAATTTATCTATTTTAAATCCAGTTCAAAAGAACTATTAAATCACAGAGAATAAAAAAAAATCGAATTCCGAAACAGGTCATAAAATCACCTAGCTTATGTTACAGTGATAAGAGTAAAAACAACAAAACCGTTTAAATTGACCTCCCGTGTATCGTGGTGCATACTACAGAAATATCCGGTTCTACCGGTAGAACTTTTCTGCCGCGAAGCAGCAGTGTAAGGCACTGCTGCGCTAGGGTTTGAAGGATGTGGTTAGAAGCATTCTAACTTAGTCCTCAGTAATAGCGTATCTACGTACAACCTCAGAAAGGACTCCGGCATGTAGGCCACCTCATGTGAAGTGATGTGATGGGAAATGGTCACTACAGACCGTGGACATCAGCATCGTACTTCAAATTGAGTTTGTTACTCCTGAGGACTAAGTTTGAATGCCTTCTGTCCACTGTCTTCTGTCTAACCACACCCGTCAAACGAAAACTCACTAGTGCTCACTCTGCTGCTATCGGTAGAAACAGGTTGGTGCCGACGCAGGCCTGCCTTCGACACCACCTCTACCACCATAAATAATTGCGTTGATAATAATAATTACTAATCAGCTAAAGTAATTACGCCCGTATAATTCTCCCCTACCGTATCGCCGATAACCGTTCTAACTGTAGGTTGAAGTATTTGATTACAGAAACAATGAATTAAATGGGTAATCGTATTATTGCAATTTCACAGTCATATGGTTGATGTTCGATTTGCGCCATCGTTTTAAAGTAATTGCTTTATGGTATCAGACTTTTATCAGATCTAACTCAAAGCCTAAAAAAATCTTGACAAAATACACACACTTTGCTATTGTCATGTGCATTCATTTTTCAAAGACTCGAATGATTTTTTTGAATTTTTGCGACAATATTTTATTTACTTAGCGTATGCTAGCGTATACTTATTTTATAGCAAAAATTTATTTTTCAGTCTCTTTTCTTCCATATTCGTATTTGTAATAGGGTTTTTTCACTGTCTAGGCAATTGAGTACTTTTAATGAACTGTCAAAACGCAATATCATAATATATAACGATATGACATAATGAAATGACACTATGACGTCATATTTTTTTCAAGTCAATTGACTGTATTATTGATGATTTAAAAATGATATTTAAAATATAAATGAAAAGAAGACAGTTTTTCGGTTCGACGTTACTGTATCGATTTTTAAAGTAATGAAGTACGTCTTAAATTTATCTGACCAAAAGTAAATAACTGATATAATCAGTAATGTTTCACACTCATAGCTCCACAATAGGATTTAACCTGTGTCTTGGTGCCGTGGACACACAGAAATAAGCACATACACACCCTGACCAGGTACAACAACGTTCCCATTTCGACATTGTTTGATGTATCATCTTATTGTGAAATGTAATCTTCAATGGAGCGATGTAGTTTCCATTAAAAAGCATATGCTCACCTCAACCTTTTCACAAAGGATTGCGACACGCCGTACCAGGAGTGCTAGGCGAGCAGAGTACAAGGGAGTCATTTTACAATGCTAGGGTTGCCATAGTATGCGGTTGAGTTAACTTTTAACGTTTAACTTTCTTTTGACTGAAGATCTGCTATTGTATAGTTTGTCAAGCCTTGTCATCCTGATTTTTTATTTGAAAAACAAGAGTGAGCGACACGGTCATAATTCGTACGCTCGGTTTCAAATCGTTTTAAACATTTGTTGGACTTACTTTCTAAATAAATAATCACCTTACCTAAATTGAAAAAAAAAAAAACTTACTGTCTCATATATTTTCAATGTACCTAGTAAAAAAAATATAATTTCAAAATCGATTATATTGCAGTTAAAGGGTATGCTTCATGTCATTTATTTTTTGTTAAAATAAACTAATGTATGTTGATATGATTAATCTTTGTATACTTAGCTAAAAAATCCAAAAGAATTTCAATTAGGTCACAGATAACAAATGCCTAATGATACTTTAGGTACATTTAACTATGTACTGGCCGGTGTGATATACTTAACAAACTATAGTATAGTACATTAGCACACACTTAAGATTAAGTGGTATTTATGTAGCGAAATAAAGAACTAGAATCTAATCATGAAAATAATTACAATTAAACCCGACTTGGCTTAAATTTTAATAAGTAAATGTAGTATGTATTTTAAGTATAGAAGGTGCTAGAGGGTAATAACCTTTAAGAACAAGTAACAGGGGAGGATAAACTAAATGAAGAAATTTAAATACTTATATACAACCTTTATTTTATTTCTTTTTGACAGAACAGAATAGCAAAACAAGCATGCATGCCATCTGATGTTAAGTGGTCACTGCAGCCTACGGACATTCGGATCAAATCTCAACTAGGACGAAAGTCTGAAGTCGCTCGTGGATGAGTTGCTACTCCTGAGGACTAAGTTGGATTGCCTCCTGTCCAGTGTCTTCTGCCTAACAACACCCTTCAAACCGAAACACAGCTATTTCCACAGTGCTGCTTTACGATTAGGTGCCGCAGTGGTGCATTGGACTCTACCACCGTAAAAAGTGCCACCACAATCCATAAGGTGCAGTGACTGTTAACACCAGGTTCAATACTGGTACTGTACTGTCAATATAATTTTATTAGAGATAATAGTACAATTTAATGAATTTGAAGGAAAGTTGTTGATAACACAAGTAGGTTTTATTCGTAGTGAAAAATGTGGTGATACTTACACTTATCTTACAAAATGCTAATGAAGTTCGATAAATTGTAATGTCTCTGATATGGTGGCCTTATATAGACGTAAATATATTTCGTTCACAATAGTTACAACAATTTAAAGAAAAAATATAGATTAAAAAATGTTTATTTACATTTTCTCTTCTAATAAGTTATTTCACAAATTGATAATCAAGGTCGATAAACTCTAATATAATTTGCGTGATAGGGCAGCATAGTATTTAAAAAAATGTATTTTCTTCAAAAGTAGTTAGGACTATCAAAAATGAAACATACTTCACAAATATTTATTAATAAATTATTTCCCAAAATTTTTTTTTTTACTAAACGCTAATGAAGATCGGTAGCCTAAATGTAATTCCTCTGATACGGCGGCTTAATATAACATTTAGCAACAAAGTAGTTACGTCAATCTAAAAAAATATAGGCTCTAAATATTCACGTACATACATTATCTATCCCAGTCAATTACTTTACGAAATTCTACTAAAGGTTAATTTAAGATTTCTTTCAAAGAACGAAAAGACAAACTTACAAAACGTCAGTCAAAGAAAAAACAGACTATAAATATTTATTTACAATTTCTCTTCCAATTAATTACTTTGATATACATATTTAATGAATCAATAAAAATATTTTCATTTATAACTTATGGAACGTAGTAGTCGTTGACTTTTTGAGGAGACCTGAAAATATTACAAAACAGGCCGTAACCCTAAAGGTCTCATCAATGGCGCCATTTGCCCGTACCGACATCCATTTGTCATAATCTCCGACACTCGAACGTTTAAATTGCGGTGTCAAGTGAGACTTTATTGGCAGCATGCAAAGTATCAGGTACTAAACATTGTTCCTACGATATGGATATTTCTGTTGCCTTGGTATAAATATTTATGACGCTCTACGAAGGAGTGGTAGTGATTGGGAAATTCTTTAGTAGATTGTGTCTAAAACCTTTTAAACTCAAACGGAACAGTAGCTTTTAGGTAGACCCTTGAAACGTTAAATACAGCTTGCAGATGAAATGTTCATCATTAACCCATTATTGTCCCACTAATGAGCACGGGTATCCTCGGATGAGAGAGTTTAGACTATGGTCCACCACGCTGGACAAGTGCGGATTGGCGGACTTCACATGCCTTTGAGAATATTATGGAGAACTCTCATGCATGCCGGTTACCTCACGATGTTTTCCTTCACCGTTAAAGCGAGTGATAATTAATTTATAACACGCACCTTTTCTCTAAAATTGATTATAGATAATATTTCGAGAAATTATTTGAAACTCGATCCGCCGCAGCGGGATCCAAATTCTTAACCACTAGGCTATCAGTCACATAGTATATGAAACTTTACAATATGTCGTACGTTGATGGGTTGCTATTCCTGAGAACTTAGTTGGGATGCCGCCTGTCTGGTGTCTTCAGCCTAACCACACCCTTCAATCCGAAACACAGCAGTTCTCACACTGCAATGTTACCTACGCGGTAATGTAATTTCAATGTAAAAATTGTGTTGTGAAATTGTTTGGATTTACAAATTCAAAATTGATAGGCGTCGCTAAATGTTATTATAATTGTTATTGTTGTAATTTCTAAATTGATCAATGAAGTATTAAATTTGCTTTGAGATGTTACAATGCTTGAGTTAGGCAGTCTGCTCTTACCGTAATTCGTGAACCTTTTATAGTAATCTATTGCTGCTAAGGTGTTGATTGTGAACGGATTACAATTGAATGAGGACTTAAACTTTCTAGTTGAAATGTAATTTCTTTACCAGGTTACTTAGGTTCCACTTTTATAACGTTTGCTGTCTAAACATTGATTTTATACGTGAAATTTAGTCATTTAAACTTCTGCTTCCATGGGAATCGAATCCAGAACCCTCTGAATTGCAGACCAGAAAGGTCAACACCTAACCTACCTAAAAAGTGTGTTTTTAAAAAATCGGTGGCTTTTACAAGTGTACGTATTACTTTGAAAAAGTTCCTCACTTTTATATTTTTCTATCTATTATATTTTAGATTCTATTAAACCATTCTTTCTCTTTAGTACAACTTTGTTTATCGCCTGTCCTTCGCTAGTTTTTGGTGTGACTGACGGGATATGAAGGAAAGTTAAACCGTAAAGTGCTAATATTTAATAGTTTAGAAATCCACCGACCGAATGATTTAAAGAAACGATCCCAAACTTGTATAGAAAATGGAAACGGCGTTAGTTTTAAATATTAAAGTGAAAGTGAACTTGGAGATGTGGTTTACGTCTTTAGAGGAATATTTATGGGCGAGATCTATGATAGCGTCCTAATGATAAATGGCGATGAGTAAGTTCAAGGTGGAAAATCTCATTCATCAAACTGACCAAAGTATTTGTTCTATAATAGTCTACCATACTCGCACGTGTTGAGAGTTACAGGAATGTATAAGTAGAATGGCCTACTCAAATTTACTACAATTCCTTATTTTTGTGTTTTAGACAAAAATTAATTTGGATCCACATCCACATTTGGGGCTGCTCCCGAGGACTAAGTTGGAATGCCTCCTGTCCGGTGTCTAGCAAAAACCAGATAAAAACAAAAATTCGTTCATGCGTTCAATTCCATTTAATTCGTCCATTTAATTAAAAAATATATTATGAGGTGTAAAAATTCAAATTAAGAACTTCATTAAATAACACATCGGCTCAGATTACCCTCGTAGGCTTGGATACGGTTTACCATGAGAAAAAAAATCGGTCGAAAAATATTCTCGCCACGTTTCACGCACATAGGCTCACAGTTAGATTCCCTGTAACGTGGGTGCCATGGACGCACACGGAAACAAGCACATGTAAACCCAGACGAAGAACAGAAATCTAAATTCTGAATTCAAATTTCTGTCCCGCTAGGAATCAAACCCACGAACTTCTGAACGGTAGACCGAATTTGTTGGTGGTAGAGTCTTATGTCAAAGACTCGTCTGCGGTGGCACCACCGCTGCACCTATTTCTGCCTTAAAGCAGCAGTATGAGAACTGCTGTGTTTCGGTTTGAAGGGTGTGGTTAGGCATAGGACACCGGACAAGAGGCATTCCAACTTAGTCCTCATGAATAGCAACGCATCGACATAGGACCTCAGATAGGAGTTTCGTCCTAGTTGAGTTTTATGTGGATATCCATGGGCTGCAGTGACCACTTAACATCAGGTGGCCTGCATATTCGTTTGCTTTTAAGATAAAAAAAAAAGATTACATACCAGATGACGGTCCATACTGTACCGTGGAAGTACATTTTCGATATTTCTGAATATTTTATACCTACCCACATTATTCTAACCAAGTACATTTTACGCCGTTCGTATCCGTATCTACCCAGTGGAATAATTCACGAAATGAACAACCGCAAGACCGGAAAACACGACAGGAATTTTAGTAAAAAGGTCTCGCAGAATCCTTTTTGCATCCTACACACAGTGACACTAAATAACACTGCCAATGAACCGAGGGACCGATATTTGTTTAGATTATATGCCACTACCACATACCGGTTATACTAATTTTTTTTAACACTCAGAGAGCACATTGGCGCCCAACGTGGGGCTCGAAACAACGACCCTGAGATTAAGAGTATCTAGTATATTGACAGATATTAATACCTCAACATGCCTGTATCGCATTCAGAGCAATGTAGGCTTGATTGCAAACGTGTCCGGAATATAAATTATTTATTCATATGTCATTTTTTCATCTGGATATTCGTGTGTATCAGTGACCCATGACCTAGGGAATTTAGGTATGAGACTATGTGTTGGGTTATATATCTATACTATAAAATACTGTAATGAAGAAACGCTAACTTATCTATTTGTACGCCCTCAGACATGATCAGGATCTCACTACAATCTCATGCGCACTTATAGATTCTATCAAAGATTTTCACCGCGTCATTGCGACACAGTGCCCTAAAAATGGGCATCGGAACTTTTTAAAGTTTGTTAAATAAAATTTATATAGTATTCCTAAATTACTGCGTTTAATGGTAACCAGTGATCGCCAATTGGATCGCAAATTCGACCATAATTCATAAAAATATTAATTAAACTATTTTTTGCCTTAATAGTCTGTGGTGTGTATGTACACCACAGACTATTGAAAAGGGAACATATCGCACAAAATTTACAATTGACTTGTCATTCGGTCAATTTCAAATTTAATTGGCGACAGTCTCTAGGTACTCTGTGCGACTGTGGTAGTATGTGTAATTTTTTTAAATTAATGTAATGCCTTTTCAAGCATTGTTATATATATAAAATATTAGCTTTCTGCAATCCTTCTTTGTTCTGTGCCAAACTGTGCCAAATTTCATTTTATTGTGCCCGCGTATTTTTGGTAAAAAAGGGGTACAAAGCATTTGTTTCGCGTATTAATATATAGATAAGTTGTATATCACAGTTGGTTTTCAGAAATAAAATTTTTAAAATTGCGTCCTCTTTTAGGGCCTTACTTTTAGTATCTGAATTATGCGCTGTGATAATTCTACTAGAGAGTTGAGTTAAAATGTTTTTCTTCACATATGCGGTTACAACATGCGGGTGAAATTCTACCTTAATTTGTTAAACCTACGTAATTGACTATACAAATATTACATAACCTCTTTATAATCTTAAGATGGACCAATATATAACTGTAACTTTCAAAGTATTATCACATCATGGACTTTTATTTACCTACATTTTAGGGGGAGTCCACTGGACACGAGGAATTCCGACTAAGTCCGCAGGAGTAGCAACGAATTCACATACGAACTCAGATGAGTGAGTAGATTGAATGTGGGTGTTTATGAGCTGCAGTGACCACTTAATGCTCACTTAATGAAGTGGCCTGCATGCTCGTTTACAACTCCTTTGCAATAAAATTTAAAAAAATTAAATGTGTTATAGTAAGTTATTTACATTGAATTAAATCCTTTATTTCCTGGATTAATATAGATATAAAATACAGCTGTTTCATTATGCATGCTGTTCCCCATAAATTCTACCAAAGAACGTGCAAAAAGAGGCTCATAAAACATAAGCGGTTATAGCCTAGTTGTCAGAAACCTGTCCTCCCACTTTCATGGTATTTGAATTACGAGCATCTCTTATTTTCTGAAGTTATGTGCGTTGTGGTTCGCTAATTTTTATTCGCTGTAATACAAAGCCAGAGTATGGTTAATCAATCAGTAAATAACTTCACAGTCGTAGCCCCACATTAGGTGTCGTGGTTACCATGGACACACGAAGAAACGAGAACAGAATTATCCAAACCAGGTACAGATATCTAAATTCATCATTAAAATTTCTGCCCCGCTATATATCGAACCCAGGACCCTCCAAACTGCTGACGAGTCGTCGATCAATCAATCAATAAGTCAATAAGTTTTTTTATTTAAGGCGTCCATAAGTTGCGATGAGGGAGACTCCCCTAATGTTGCAAAAGTCCGACGAAAAATATGCGACGGTGACCACTTACCATCAGCAAGCCCTGGTCCCTTATGATTTAGCTAAGGCGTCTACAAGTTGTGGGAAAATCTTCTATTGTTTTAATATCTTCTTCATCTAATATCCATAGGTGACGGTGGCTATTTACCACCAGTTTTTGTTAGTCTTATAGATAAAAAAAAAATTGTTTGCGAAGAAGTATAGCATGAGGAACCCAATATACCTGAAAGATCTGTATAACGTTCATAAAGGCATTTGAGGTTCATCAATCCGCACTTGACCAGCGTACTGGACTATGACCTTAACTCTCCCTGAGAGAATACTTACGCGTAACTTCTGAGTTTTTAAAATTAAGAAATTAAAGTTATATGAATATAATGCATCAGTCGTTAAACAGAGCGGGTCAACTGTAGTAAAGATGTCACGTGCTCGTGACAGATGTGTCTCGCAGGTTTAAGAAGTGCGCGTTTTATTTCCAGTTGGAATTTAAATTTAAAAAACGCTCCAGTCTGTTATTCCTATGTTAGGATTCCATTGTCGAGGTTTTTTTTAACGTTAAAAGAATAGCAAACGAGCATGCACGCCACCTGATGTTAAGTGGTCACTGCAGCCCATAGACATCCACATCAAACCTCAA
>DWKW01001688.1:0-12161 GCA_018250115.1 Doberes anticus | reverse complement strand
CAAACGAACATACAGGACATAGAATCTGAAGGAATACGACCACTTTACCCCATTGGCTCCCATGACATCTCCAATGTAACCGTGTTATACATATTTGCGGCGGTTAGTGATATCTTAGTAGTTAAGTATCTCGACCTCTGAATCGTCGGCGTTCGAATCCTAGCACGCACTCATATATTCGAAGTTATTTGCGTAATATAAATTAATTATCACATGATGTAGGAAAACACCGTAAAGTAACCTGCACTGCTGGAATTCTCTCTATTGAGAACTTTTTTGGTATGTGAAGACCGAGAATCCTCACTTGGCGTGGTGTACTTTAAACCCTCTACCTATGAGTATGACACAGGCCCAGCAATGGGATAGTAATGCGATGATACCACTAACGGTAATGATGTGGTGCTACCATTAAGAACTAAATAGGAAAACTGATGTTGCAAATGTACATAGCCGATGATGACCATGCCATCAGTGGCCTGACTGATGACTAGGTTACCGACTACAGACCTCAGATCGATGCAACATTACGAAAGAAGTATGTACAGCGGTAATACCACCCCAAATAAGCCTGGCACAGAAGGCTGTATCACCAAATTTTTATTATTTTCATAGTTACAACGGCGACGAAAAGTTATGTAACTAAATGGCAGTTTAATCCAGGTTACAAATATTGAGTTTACGTCTAAATTTGTTTTACGGTGAGAGTAATACAGGTTTTTCAAGTGTGTTTCAACAGTGTGATTTAAACACAAACCAATTTAATATATTAATATAAACTGAACTTTATTTAATTACCTACATCTTAGATAGGTCTACCGTCCTATTTGAGGTTTGATGTCGATGTCTAAGGGCTGCAATGATAATTAATATCATGATCGTTTGCTACTACGTTAAAAGAAAAAAAAGGTAAAAAAATATTGAACTCCACGTTTATCTAAATATTATAACTTAAACGTCAATTTAATATATTTTACCACTACTTAGAAATTACAGGAACGACGTGTTATAACAAAAATACAGCTCGTTCATGTTTGAAGTGAACTCTGAATTTATTTCAATAAATTCGAACCGAACTGTGCCTTCTTCAGGAAATAAAGAGAGATGTGCATCGTAAACCTCAATGATATACGCCGACGTCTCACAATAAAATAAAATCTAAACCTATGTGTTGTTATCGGGAAGTCTGAAAAACAATGCTCCATTTCCCGTTGCATGCGGCGGTTGTACCACGTTTTTATTAAGCTGGAAAAAAACTTATAACGATTGAAATTGGAAGCACGAATGTAATGGCTTGTGTTATTATTTGCGAACTGAAATTTCGTTTTTACATGTTATTTTGTTGAACAAAAAATGCATTTTATTGCTCAACAGGTACTCACAACGTTATTTTCTTTGTATATGCCGATATTTCGACCCAGTTGCATGGATCGTGGTAATAGCACTAACGGCGGAATATCGACATACCGACAAAAAAACACTAAGCATAAGTAAGTGCTGGTCTCCTCTTAGATATAATAGTTAAGGTGGGCTATCCACCTCGCTGGCCAACTGGTTATTGACGGACTTCATATGCTTCTATTCATATTCTTGAACGGGGAACTCGCAGGGATGTTGGTTTCCTCACGATCTTCTGCGTTAAAGCAGGTGATAATTAATACGGACATAATTTCTAAGTAATCATTTCGAAAAATTAGGCGTGCGTGCCGGGATTTGAACACCGACCCACCCTGGAGTGGGAGGTTGAGATTTTTAACCGCTAGGCTATCACTCACTTCTTTATTTTCTAAAATGAAATTTCCTTACAGATTCATAAATAAAAATATTACATTTTCTGAATCTGAATTTTTTTTTACCTCTTTTCTGACAAATATTTCGTTATTATTTTTCTATCACTATTCTTACTTCGTAATGTAAAGCGGTAATCTTAATGTTTTCTATTCTATCGGGTTATGACAAGAATAATATGCAAAGATAATAAGAAAATACGAGGCCAAGTGCATGTGGGAACACGCACAGTGTTCCGTAGTTGGAATGAGGAATGAATAAAAAAAGTTTGTTTATGGTTTACGACCTAACGATACCTCAGACACTTATGGGAATTCGATTATTTTTTTTCATCCATCAGTTACGTGTTTTTTGTGCCACCTTTAGTTTAATAGTTCATAATATTTCTTCACCATTGCGTATACACTATATAGTGCTAAAAATCTCCGAGTAGAACAGCTACATATGTATGTCATACGGACGGTCTAGCAGACGAACAGATGAGCAGGACGAAATTATAAGGTTTCTGTTTTTGTCATTTGATTACGGAACCCTAAAAAGATATTGCAACGGCGTACTCTATTTTTGAGAGTAATAACGATCCCCAAGCACCACACCCGGCATGCTGATATGTTCTACGGTAGTGGTTCTCAACCTTTTCTCCTCAAAAGTATTTGCCAGCTTTTATTTAACCTTACTAATTATGTTTATGATAACTTTAATGGCAATTTTAAGGCAGTACCATTGTTAGTTCGTTTGTTAAGTAATGTAGGCCAATTTGAACTTATTTCTGTTATTATAATTTTCGTTATTTATTTTTCTGAAGGAATCGAGCAGAAAGTACAAATATCGATTGAATAGATGATAAATATGACATATTTGCTTATGATCATTTACATGTTATTAAAATACGTGCTTTGCCCTGCAGATTCACTCACGTTGGTGTCAGATTATGAAATTCTCTTTGGTGCATTACTTCGAATTAATAATAATATAAGTGTATTTACGTTTTTAAGAAAAAAAAACTCGATAGCAGCGCCACCTTCCTGTTGTGCATCTAAGTTGTAAGTCTTATCGTAGAAATTGCGTTATACTTTAGTTTGGTTAAAATAACAACAAATTTGTAAATTCCTAAAGAAGCACTAAATTATTATACTTCAAGGCTGCGTTTCTAGTTTTTCCGCAATATTTAAACACATATTTCATCTCAAATCTCATAGGTTTTCCCGCTATACCATATGTTAGCATATTGATTGCAATAAAGGTTGAGTCCCTCTACTCTACAGCCTAGGAATATTAATGCGCCGTCCACGCCATATTCGCTTCTATTGTGTGCCAATTTTGAATTTACTTTGCATTATTCTCAATTATATTGCTCGCTTAACTGAAAATTATTTGCATCGGCCAAATGTGTTTGAATATATGACCATCATATTTGATTTAATATTTCAAACGAACAACTTCCTGTGTTTGTTGTTTCTGCTAAGCAATTCAATATCTTTAACATTATTAAATAGTGTCCAATCACCATAATGAACGGTGTTCACAAGAGATATTTACAATTTTGTAACGGAAAGCGTTTTATAAATTGTTTAACGAGAGATATTTGTGAATTTTAAAACTATGAGTACTAAAGAATAATAGATATTACATATTTAATTTACTTATTTCCTACTTCATCTCCTTTTTTTTGATAAATATTAAGTTGTATCTAATTGTCATCCTAACTGCCATACATTCGTATTCGAGCTCCATTAGATCTAGAAAGAAATAAGGTATGCACTCACAAACATGCACGACAGGTGCACCCTTGTACCCTTGGCACCGTTCATTTCGTTATTGATTCGCGACAAACTATTTAGTCGTGGCGAATAACCTAGTAGGATAACGATTCTTCACAAGGCATTATGAAGAAACAATTGCAGAATCTCAGGAGATTTTCGAGCGAGAAGTTCCCGTTGGGGCAGTCGCGACACTGAAAACAACAGCTGCTTTTGGTAGTCTTAAACTGCTGTGCCTAACGAGACTAGGGGACCCTAGAAGCTTCATGCCTTGGGAGGAGCCTTATAAGCCCTGTATAAACGTGGCATTGGTCTTGATCTTGATCTTTCGGTACTTAGGTCCTACATGTGCCAGGTGGCCAAGGGATTTCAGCAGGTAGAAATTTCCAATGGCTTCCCATAATAAAAAAAAAAAAACTAAACAAACACTATTATTGCTACATAGCAATAAAAATAACATAGCAATAACACGACAACATAGTCGTCGGCATTTTGAAATATTTTGGCCTTCTACAAATGTAAAATAGATAGTAGTCTTAAATTTACGTAACTGTTACTTAATTGAATTAAGCCTATATTTTAGTTTATTCGCAAAATGTTATTTTTCTGTTGCAAGTTTAAAAATTCTCGTTTCTTCTCTTTGATCAAAACTATACACTATAAAGCTGTAGACCCTCTCTTAATTTAAGAGAATCTATCTATACCAAAACTAAATCTATCTCGAAGGACAAGCTCAGAAGCGCACTTAGTTCGCATTTAGCTAGCCTTAGGCCACCCGGCTGAGGTCAGGTTCTTAATTAGCTATCTCTCACAGCTGACCGCTCGGAAGTGAGACAACATCCTATACAGACAATCCATTTACACCCGAGCAAGGGATTTTAAACCATATGACTGTACCAATAAAAGTATCTGAGGTGCTTATACAAAATTCGGTTTATGCTGTTGCATTTGGTGATGTTTACTTAATGTATAGTTCACTGGGGTATGTATCGGCTGACGATTCGAATTAGTGCCTTACACGGATTATACCATGTGTTACTACAAATTAATGTTTTTGGAAAGTCTTTTTTGTTTAAATAAGTTCGCAATAGTGAGAGACTTTACTAAAACTCCAAAAAGGATACTTTTTAAAATCATATTATTATACAAAACAATCTTTCGATTCAGAGTATTTATTTAACTGTTAGGAAGCCGATTCAGTTTAAAAACTTTAAACCAATAAACTGTTATACAAATACAAAAATAGACTTTCAAAATATCGGTACAGTTTTCTAAATCAATATTTTAATAAAAACGGTGCTCTATTTACTTTTTATGAACGACTAAAACAGTAGCGTGTTGGGATTTTTCAGTTTTGCCTTTTATCAGTGCATGTTTCAAAGCTAGATGAGCACTTTTTTATTGAACATAATTTTTTCATACTAGACTTGTACCCACGACTTTGTCGCTGCGTAAAAGTATTAAAACAAAAACTTCTAATTCACCTTTCTATAAAACGGAACAATTAGATAACCCGTAGGAAATATAGTGTTTAAGTATCTTTTTACTAGATCATTGAATTGAAACCGTGATCCAGAAGACGCGTGGCTTATCGTATAGTGAAAACTGTGAATTGTGTTGAATTGAATTCAATTCACATTCGTTATGCAAGCTGGCAAGCTGTGGAACAAGCTCCTCGCTGTGGGAATCATATTAGGCTGGAGTCGTATTGCCACTACACTGATTTGCTTTTAAAAGCGACGGTAACCACTTATCTACCTTCATCATCATCAACATCAACCCGTTATCATCCGATTGCTAGACACGGGTCTCCTTTCAGAAAAAAAGAGGTATTAGGCTTTAGTTAACCAGCTAGACAAGTGCGCATTAGCGGTTTTTACGTGCTTTTGGTTCTCAAAAATCTCAAGGTTCTCCAGGTTCTCATTTATGAAAAACTCTAAGCTATAAAGGTTTCCTCACAATGTTTATCCTCATCGATAAAGCAAGGGATGATTAATTTATCATACGCACATTACTTTGAAAAATCAGACGTATAGCAATCTATACGAAGTGGAAAGTCGAAATTTTTAATCAATAGGCTATAACTATTCCATTTATCTCTTATACTTGTTTAACATTTGTAATTCGTGTGTAATGGCTATGGAATAAAGAAGAGGTGGACATAAGACAGAGAGGAGCGTTCTGGGAATCTAACCCCGACCCACTGGAGCAGGCCTAGATCCTTCACCACTGGGATATCACTGCTTCTCTCCGACTTAGCTTCATATCTGTCTTAATTACATAAATTATATGTATACACTAAGTAATTATTAAACTACGTGAATAAAATGTAAACTCAGATGGAAAACACGCTCGAATCTCTATGAGTTACGACTTGCCCTGTTACATGACACCCGCCAACAATGCTGTTTTATTATCACCTCGCCCGGTGATTTAGTATGCGTTTTCCAACATTTATGGCAATATCCGTTATTTACGTCGCTCGTCAAAAGTGTACAATGTTCAATTTTCAGATAATAAATGCTTGGTAGATTTTATAACCAATTATGTAAGATTTTAATTAATAAAGAAATGATCAAAGCCAATACCTACTTATGTGGTTGCTCTCACAGTTACACACAT
Organism: Doberes anticus; assembly: GCA_018250115.1. Lineage (NCBI taxonomy): Eukaryota > Metazoa > Arthropoda > Insecta > Lepidoptera > Hesperiidae > Doberes > Doberes anticus. The sequence goes on along the minus strand of DWKW01001688.1, from coordinate 5,994 downwards.
TTTTACAAACAAAATATTAATTTTTGTCTACACTCGCTTTTTAAGTTTAATAAACAATAGTTATGATTGCAGCAATGAGCATTAACTACACTGGTTGGACCGTATTAAATTTTTTGAAATATGTATCGTGCCAATTGTTCATAATTCATATAATAATGTAGTAATTTAAGCAAATCACTTGCTGTAGTAAAATGACGATACAAACGATTTCATCTAGCACTATAACATACATACATATCTCCTGGGAATCATTTTATAGATCCTTAATACTACGTATGATGTGGAATGTAATCACTATAATTACATTGGAGGTATACCAAAGCAATTCATAATATTTTTTGCCGAACATCACAGAAGACATCTATCGATTTTTTGCCGGGCCACAACGTACAGGTAATATTTAATGACTCCATAAAACCATGTCGCAATTTCGGTAAAAACATATACATCCAGCATCAATCATTTTTTTCCTTGCATGCTGAAGGAAATGAATTATGCTCTAAGTGTACACGGTCTCGCTTGAAAAAATGTGTGAAAAATTGCCTCGATTACCTCTAATGACGGTACATACTACATTTTCGGTAGTCGCGGGGCCATCAGACAAATTGATATAACTTTACCCTCTATCTTTATTTCGACTCAGGCCATTATCGTCTTTATTGTTCACGCCATAATCGTTCGGAATAGATTTTAAGTGCCTCCTTTTATAAGCCTCGCTCCGATGTCTTGCGAAGTAGTTACACAAAATCAGAACAACGATTGGAACCTAAAAGCGTTTGGATTAATCCTAATTTGCTTGGAGCAAACCGGATTCGAAGCAGAGTCAATACTAATAAACAAGAAGAGAGATGAAAGGGCGGCGGCATATAAAGCTTGTGGAATAAATACTCGATCGAACTAATTATCATATAAGTACCTCCTTGCGTTAGTCGCGTATAACCGAATAGCTGTCATTAAGAACGGTGTGCGATAACCCGACTGAACGTACACCGCCACCCACGGCGCGCGCGTTCTACAAGTACTTAAACAGGAATCATACTACTGCTAAAACATCGTTGCGACCAGCTTTATCTTATCAGATCGTCCATGAATACATATTAGCACTAATTGGTACTTTATGTATAATTTTAGCTACCGCAAGCAGATTCTATAAACATTACCTTTTATCATTTGTCGCGTGTTCGTGACCGAATTTGTGTTGAAGACGATTAACTAGTGTGATGAACTGTGTAAACGAACTCATCGATTCGACCTTTGTAATTTACTTTCTACCTACCATCTAAAAGTAAAAGTACTTCTAAGACGGTTTGCTGTAACTCCCTAATACTTTTTAGCCTTCCGGACCCAATACAGTAGTGCCGATAGTAATTACCTATTATTTGCTGATATTGAGCCTAATGTTTGTCCGTTTGTCTGAATATCCGTTCACTTGTCACAGGACTCTGTTACAATAATAGTAATAGGTGCTGAAAGTTTCACAGAATATGTGACACGGTCGCACGCCCCAAGGCAAATGTTAATACCATGAAAACTTAAAAAGGTATATCAAAAAATATTCTCATACATAGATTTTAAGTGTTTACTTGCTGCTTAACAAAATTTCTCTCTTGCTTCGCGATGTCCAAACAAAGTGCCATCTGTTGTATATATATGTGCCATATAGTTGTAATAATTTTATAGACTATGACATTTATAAAAAATTTCAGACAAAGGATCTATGTCGAATGCTGTAGATCATTTGAGTGTTAATTTCAGTATATTTAGAAAAAGTGTAACAGATGTTTTGACCAATTGATAATCGTTATTGACGGTGATAGGTTGCGTCAAATACCGTAAAGTCATTCAATAGTTATCATAGTGAAATATTCTAAAAAAATTATTATAATATACTTTTTTTTTAGATAATTTTGTAACGATTGGTAACAATAATGGCTTCCCATGTGAAATAAAAGATACTGAGACTACTATGTAGTATGAAGGTGTTGCTTTATTATTTAAGACTAGTACGATTTACTAGTTTTCTATCGAATACTAAGAATAGTTAAAGTTTTTTTCTTTAGATAATTTAGTTTCCGCAACTTCTATTATTATTTGTGCACTGGCTATTAGAAATTTTTGTAAAAATACAGACTACCAACTTAAAAACTTTTTTTCGTAACATTTATCATATCTAACATTATTTGCTGCTAACTAATGAACCATGAATGCGAACAGCAAGAGCTGTATGGACCGGCGAACGAAAAAGATCAATCTTTAGTGAACTATATCCCCAATTCTACCTTTTATAGTAGTTGACGTTTGAAGTTCGCTTTAAGAAGCGTAGATTACGGCGTATTACAAAGTGAGAGATAAGAAAAGTAATGTGCAAAAGTTGGGTCGTAAATTTTGGCAGAAACGTCTGGTTTCGTCTCGGTCGACGATCGAAACTGTCAGATTATCCTCGCTTCGACAGCCCGACCTAACTTTTTCGGTTGAACTTTATATTATGCAACTAGACTAACGCCCGCGACCTGGTCGCTTCCAAAAAGTTAAAAAAATAAAACGTTTTAAATGACCTTCGGAGTATGTACTATAACTGTTAATACTATAAAGGGGTGCCGCTTTAAATCTGGTTCTACTGTACCGATCTCGTACAAACTTATTTACCGTATGTACGTCGACCATTTGCATTTAAACTACAGATGACGCATTCATATTTCTGAACAGTTTTTGCTTGATCGGCGAACAAACATATAACAAACATTGATACAGACAAAAAAAAATATTTTGTCCTCAGAAAGCTTTAAATAGTCGATGTTCAAAATACAGATCCTGGTCTGTTATAATTTTATAATTGTATAGATAATATTCTTTGTATTCGTACCTTCAATGTAGTAAGTCAATAAGAATTTCTCCCTTAATTTATCTTTTCATCTTACCTACTTTGAAAATGTAACCAAAGATGTAATAGAAAATGTGTAGATAACATTTACGTAATTACATAACAGGGATCGGTAAACTAACGTTCGTTTCCATCGAGTACGTAATAATGTCGTCACGATAAAAATCAATCGTAGAAGTGGCTAAGCTCAGAAGCAGCGTAATAACAGTGATCTGGTGAAGCCGCGGGCAGCCACTGACCGGACTTCATTTAACGGAGATATAAAAAAAAACAGGAATTAATGACCGATGAATGAATATTATGATAGGTAAAGTAACTTATCAACAGATAAAATCCACGGCAAAGTGATCAAAATGCTGATCTGCCGTCCGAAGGTTCCTGGGTTCGATTCTCAGCGCAGCAGAAATTTTTATGATGACTGGGTGTTTTCGTTTTCGGATGTGTGACTGTGGCACTCAGGTCACAGAAAATTCTATTGTGGAGCTATAAGTGTGAAGCGTTATTTGTTTATTTATTTATAATAAGATAACCATCAAGTTTTCAATTTATGTTATTGCGTAGTTGTAGTTGAATTGCTTATATATGAAAAATGCTATTAAATTCTCATAATCACCATATTAACGTGCTCATAAGTCGTCATTGAATTCCTACTTCGTATCTATTTTAGACATCTACATTGTATCTATATATAATACAAGCATGCAGGCCACTTGATGTTAAGTGATCACTACCGTCCATGGACTTCCACATTCAACCTCAAATAAGATATGCCTACATATATGTACATATATAAGACCTATCTGATATTGCATGCGGATGCGTTGATACTTCTGAGAACTAAGTTGGGATGCCTCCAATCTTGGCAGACTAACAACTATTCTATCGCCACTCAGTCGGTATCCGCTAATAGTAGGACGCTTTATGGAAGGAATCTTTTAAAAACATATCGCCTTAAACAACTTTTTAAATTGTTGACCACCGACTCTTTTACGTGTGTTTCGTCCAACCAAATTTTATGAGGTAGCCTTCTTAACTCCAAACTGTTATAGAACGCTCCTTTTGTACACTTTATTGCGAAATTTAATGTGTTTTAAACGAAAACATCAATTAAGTATTTAGTTTATTTGGTGATTAAACCTTTTCCTTGCATGTTAATGCCCGTATTCCGAACCGATTATTTGAAGTAAATTCCATTAGATTATTACGGTGTTCGGTATTACACGAGTCTTGTGTCTTTTGAAATAATTCTGGAAGTTATGTATTTATCCTTGTGCGCCGACCATTTCGTCGTACATTTTTGTTAACTTTACAATTTTAAGCCTGAAAACGGAATATTTAGTTAACATTATTTCTTTACATTTTGTAAACAAACATCATAAAATGCCAAAACTCCCAAGCACATACCAATATTTATATAATGCAAGACAGCTTAAATTTGCAAATTCTTACGAGGCACAATCAACTTTTTATCAACGAGTCCTAAGCACTTAGTCTTTAAAACGTTTTCACGGTAACGATAACACATCAATCGAAATACGCAAGTCGATGGGCGTGAGTGAATAATTTTATCTGATTTATGTATTTCGTCTCTACGGAACCGACGAGTCCTGCCTCATTACAGGTTGACGTTGAATGATGATCAGTGTGGAGAGAAAAATGCTGTGCTTAACCCTACCATCGTATGATTTAATTCCTATAGGCAAACTGCGACGAATCGTAAGGTCAACGATCCCACTGACGATGTTTAAATTCGCGTGACGAGGTTGTTGTCTTAAATGCACGAAATTAATTTTGGGTTACCATACTTTTCTGGGATTATTTTACTGCAAATGACGGCAGGTTTTGTTTCGTTACTAAGAATTATAAAGTTAAGCTTCAGAATTGGTGATTTTAAAATTATAGTTATATTTTATTAATGTCCTTATGAAATAATTGTGACTTTTTGAAATGATAATGACAAAGGTCCTTATAATAAGGTGATAAGGAGGTCGTTATCACCTTTGTTTTAACATTTTTTAAGCAGGTTCTTAGTGTATTTTGCCACTGACTCTACATTTTTTATTTGATTGCTACACAAACAGGGACCTTACCTGTATCGTCGTAAGTGGTCTCCATCGCACATTGCAACAGAAGAAGAGCAACAAATTGAATAATACAATTGTTTTAAAGAAGATTATGTCATATCTGTATTGAAATACCTTAACTATTTAAGCTTAATCGCAATAGTATTGTACTTCATAACTCAACAGATCACGTATTATTACACTTCCTAGAATTATAATACCTAGTAAAAAATTATACAAAATTTATCATTTACAAAATCGTTTCCAAATCAATCGGTCAGATACATCTTACAGTCCAGCAAGTCGAAAACGATTGGGCATTGACGCTGGCTCTGTCTGCCATTTTCCGGAAACGGACATTAGTCGGCACATCCGGAACGTTCAGATAAGGCACGCTGCCAACAAACCCCGCGACTGGCTGCCGTCGCTGGAAATAAGAAATTGCCAATTAGTAAAACGGTGTCAACAAAATTACATTTGTATGGATTCAATAAACATTTATTTTGTGAAGTGCTTATGGATATCTACGCTTAGATACTTATATATGTATGTATGTGTATCTGTAGATCTCATAGATTTTGATCGCTTGTTCAATTCATCAAGTTTATCAGCACCAATCGTTGAAGGTTCTAGAACTGAGTAATACAATGTAGTAAAATAGAGTACAGCACTGACAGTTTTTGAAATTCACTCAAGGTCCAGTCCGGGTTCGAATGGGTTATCAATGTTATGTGTATATCAATCTCTTGCTTAGCGGTGAGTTAAAATATCGTGAGAAAAACTGCATGTTCTTGAAGATGTGGGAAGTCTGCCTATCCGCACTTGGGCAACATAATAGATCTTGATATAAACCTTTATCATCTCTGATACCCATACCCAGGAGTAGGACAGAAAAGGGTTGATGATGAAGTTATTATGATGATTAAATGCAGGTATATAATTATTTCTTTTTATTTATTCAAACGGAATAGCAAACGAGCATGCAGGCAACCTCAAGTAGGACGAAAGTCCTATCTGAGGTTGTATGTGGATGCGTTGCTACTTTTGAGG
>DWKW01001687.1:0-12167 GCA_018250115.1 Doberes anticus | reverse complement strand
GGACTATGGCCTATACTCTCTCATCTCTGAGAGAAGACCCGTGCCCAGCAGTGGGACGATAATGGGTTGTTGATGATAGGTAAGAAAGAAAAAATTGATTACTTTAAAAACAACAAAAATCAAAAATTATATTATCTAGATTGCATTTATTGGGAATTTTGTTATTTTTGGATTCATAAGGTAAATGACTTGCTTTCGTTTTTTCATGAGAACGTTAAAACATTGACCATCTTTTTTTTTACCTTAAAACAGCAAACGAGCATGCAGGTCACCTGATGTTTAGTGGGTCATGCAGTACGTGGACATACGCATCCAACCTCAAATAGGTCAGAAGTCCCATCACAGGTTGTACTTGGATGCCTTACTACTCCTGACTTAGACCAAACTAAAGTGGAATACAAATACATCCTGTCTTAAGTATTCTACCCTTGAAACCGAAACACAGCAGTGACACAGCTGTTTTACTGCAGAATAGGTGCAGGGGTGGCGAGCGAGGGATTGGGGACTATTTGTACCGGAAGAATCCTATAAGGCCACACTGCGGATTCAGCTCGGGGTTTCTGTACTGATTCTCGATCCCGATAATCGTCATGTTCGTCGATAGCCGAAGGCTTTTCAGCGAGTAAACATTCCATGTTCCCTAATCTCGCTCCCGAGATGCTCGCGGCAAAACGTTGAAGATGGATCCATTTATAAAACTTTTTTCCCTGCCATAAACATAATCGCATTTTTAACCAAGCAAGCAAGCGTTGGTATATAAATACGTGCAGAGGGACCGGGTTCGTTCGTCGTAGTCTTGGAGGACGAGGTCCAATCTCAGAGATGTCCTCGAGTCAGTCGCAAAGCCCATCGTCCACTTCTTAGTGGGGCGGAGTTACGTATTCAGGTCGCGGTCTCCAGCCGAGCGCAGTCTCTCATTCCCACCCCTCTCACACTCGCTGTAAGTCTGGTCGAGCCCTTCCCACAAAAAAATTCGATGAAGCTGTAAAGGCCAGTATAGGGTCAACAGGAAAATAAAAATTAGAAAGAAAAAAAGCAGAGCTTCTGCTCGGCGATCGGGGCGGACCTAATTACGGAGACATTTCATTTCATTTTATTGATACTTTGTCCAATATCGTCCCACTGCTGGGCACGGGTCTTCTCTCCTGACTGAACGACCATTGTATTTGAAAATATTCAATTAAAAGCCTTTATAGGATCACGTTAGTGTCGTTTCTAAATCAAACAAATCCATTTTTGGTTTAGCAGAATAATAATTACAGTTGAAAAGGCAATTTGCTCTGAAACAATGTGTAAACGACGAAACAGTCACGACGAACATGTTTAATAGTTTGGACGCACGAATAACACGACAAACAGCTGAGAGCAGTTGATCGGTCCTGTATAAACGTGACAAAATAAATCTTACGCACACAATTAACGGGCTATGATGTGGCAATCATCATCAATCCATTATTGTCCCACTGCTGGGCACGGGTCTCCTCTTAGAAATGATAGAGTTTAGCGTGGTGGACTATATGCTGCCAAGTCCGGATTGGCGGACTTCACATGTCTGAGAACGTTATGGAGAACTCTCAGGCATGTAGGTTTCGTTACGTTATTTTCCTTCACCGTTACAGCGAGTGATAATTAATTCATAATACGCATGTAATTCCAAAAATTAAGAATGAATAATTTTTCGATAAATAGAAGTGCGTGCCGGGATTTGAACTTCAACCCACAATTGTATGGTCGATATGCTTAACAACTAGGCAATGGATGGCATGGATGAGGCAATAAAGCATCACAATTGTTGATGGCTAAGTTAATGCGGTCTGCGGTCGAATCGCGTGTTGTTTTCATCCAGTGATGCTGTAGGTCTCGGGTCCCTATTGTGCAAATGCAATGAGTAGTTATGAAGCACGGTAGCATTATTTACAGACTCATTTTATGTTACGGGTATTACTAAGACAGACAATGTAATAATACCCTGAAGATACGAAAAGGACGCCTCTATATACTCTATAAGTAACTAATGGAAATAGAAACCTTAGCGCTTATGAAAGGATTCACAATTACATGTATTCCAAAATCTGACCTATTTCTGCCGTAAAGCAGCATTATTAAGCTCAACGTCAGGTGGCCTGAATGCTCGTTCGCTATTCCGTAATAATAAAATAAAAAAAGTTGATTCCTAACAGTTCATTTTAAACTATAATTGCGTATCTGTAGTCCCGCTTCCAGACTGTTAGATACGTAAAGGAAACTAATTAGAAGCTGCCTAGAATAATCTACACGAATTAGGCTAAAATCATTGACCTTTAGATGTTTACTGGCGAAACGTACACGTGTAAACTACGCGACCTTTATCATTTCACAATAAACCCGAGCTTCAGGCCCCGGGACATCGAGCGCTTGCCGGGGTGCTCCTACCCCCAACCCTTCGTCTACATGCCTGCACCCGCGCATAAGTGACCCAACTCGCCGAGCTTCGCAAGTTTAAGCTTTAACGTTATACGACAAGGACTAAAGTCGCGTGAGATGTATTGACATTTACGTAAATGGTGCAAACGCGAGGAAAAATGCAATTTGCTTGTAGGGTCGCCGGAGGAAATTTATCAATAAGATATTATCAAGCCATACTTTACATAATACTGACATTACTAAGTACCCAACTAAAGGGGGCAAAGAAGAACCTGCGCCGTTTGGTTGGACCTACACAGGAAGGTCGCACTTCTTGTATAAATAAAAAAGATATTTATGATCAATATCTCGGGCCGATTTTGATAATATAATTTTTCAACAAAGACAACATTATAGCGGCCATAAATTTTATATGGTCGTAATAAAATTTGACGCAAAAATTAATACTATGGCCAATCTCGGCATTGAAATGGGTTAATCTGGACTTCTGCTTTTAAAATGACGTTGACTTGCACACGGTAAATACACACGGACAAAAAACAATTCCAAAAGATTTTTTTTAAAGTTTTTTCCTTAAAATACACAGGCAGGTAAATAGTCGGATTATTTTTTGAGACTTTGGAAATCCGAGTGTAGGTACATTTTTTTTCCAATTTCATAGACTAGCAAACGAGCATTCATGCCACGAACACAAACTTTATAAAATACAAATACAAACACAGGCTGAGGTCGTACGGGAATGCGTTGCTGCACCTGAAGGCTAAGTTGGAATGGCTCCGGTCCAATGTGCTCTGTCTAACCACGCCCTTCAAACCGAAACACAGCATTGCTCACATTGCTTTACGGCTTAAAGACCATAAATGCCAAATCACTTAAATTGTTCATAAATGTAACGCATAATTTTCATTAATACTATCTGAGGTTGTATGTGGATGCGTTGTTACTCCAGAGAACTATGTTGGAATGCGTCCTGTCTAGTGCCTTCTGCCTAACTACAGCTATAAAACCGAAACATCAGTTCTCACACTGCTGCTTCACGGCAGAATAGGCGAGCCTTAGACATAATACTCTACCGCCATCAATTTTAAAAACAAATTACGTGTACCGTATTGAAGTATCGATGCGGTCGACGGAGACCGCTGAATGCGGTTCAATGATGATTCACACACGACCGTATATTAATCAATGAATGCGTAATGTGTTACAATGAGAACGATTCGCCCGATGAGTGCGCAAGAGTGCTTCACGGTATAAAAAAAAAACCACAGCGGTATAGTGTATATTACATAATATTATTGTGAATTTTTGCTGCACAGAGAATCTAGAATCGTTTTTTCCTCATTCGAATCGATTTTGCTATATATTTTTAATAGTAGCGCGACTGACAAACGCGTACGGGTCATCTGATGGAGAGCGGTCACCGTCGTCTATCGACACGTGCAACACCAGTCGTTTTGATGGACTCGTTTTAGTCTTCTGGAAGCTCTCCATGAGCTCTCTCTCTCTCTCTCCAAAAAGCGCATCTTCAATACGCCTCTTTGTAGTCTTAACGAAAAATCAATGGATGCCTACACAAATTGACTTAATTGCATCGCGTGTGACCCCAACATTTAACGGGCATAACGAAGTTAGGCCGGACTGCGCTTTCAATTGCGACCACCGCGTAATGACCGGATAACGCTCGGAACGTTTAGCTCAACCCTGTTACGGTACCGCCCCGCCACCCCTAGGGCCCGCCAGTCGCTACGTCCGTGCGGGGCAGCCTAAACGGATTATCCGCCGTTGCCCGTTAATCTTCGCGTAAATAGGCTCACGTACAAGCGGCTCCAGGATCCCGCGTACGTTATAGCCGGCGGCTACAGCGTCACGGCTGCGTCGTGCGACCGTTGGGATCGATGTGACGTTGCTCTCAGCATTATTACGTGGCGTTATGCAGACGGTTCCAAATTAGTCTTCAAGAGTGGCAAGGCATCAACGGACGACCCCAAATGAGGAGTTCGGTCCTATTTCAAATGGGGCGCAGTGACCTCTTAACATGCAGTATTTGCTACTTTAATTTATATACATAAAAATGAACGTTTGTTTCTTTCTGTATGCATACGTAAACCATTCACCCGATTAGGATAAAACTTTGGTGAGCACGCCCGAAAAGTTTTCTTAATTCGTACAGCCAAGTTATTTCAGGGATTCATTGAACAGGAGGCTGTGACGGTGGTAGTCTTACGTCGAAGGCTCGCATGCGGCACCACCACCGCCGCATCGATTTCTGTCGTAAACCAGCAGTGTGAGAATTGCTGTGTTTCGGTCTGAAAGGTTAGAGAGAAGACGCTGGACAGGAAGCATTCGTACTTAGTACTCGGGAGTAGTGACGCATCCACTTACGACCTCAGAAAAGATTTTCGTCCTAGTTGGAATTCGATTTGGATGTTCATGGACTGCATTGACCACTTAACATGGTGGCCAGCATGCTCGTTTGCTATTCCATTAATGATTTATCGATTAATGAGCACTGTTGTGTCTCATTTTGAAAGATGTGTAGGCAAAATACACTAGACAGGAGGCACTCCAACATAGTCTACATAAGCGCTGGAATGGCCAATTAACATCAGATGGCCCCCGCATTCTCGTTTGCAATCCTGGTAATACATAAAAATAATAAGCTACGAAACGAGTCCTACAGTAAAGAACTAAGGCATTACAGTCGCAAACGACGCAAGCCGAGCGACACTAGATTAGAGCACTACGAGCCGGTATAAAAAATTGCGAGATCGTCGAGCATTGAAACGCGCCGGCGGCGGCCGCGGCGTAAGCGCGATTTGATAACAATCATTCGATTTGTTTACGCTGACAGGTTTGTTTATAAAGACTGGTCGTTGTGCTGATAAAAGACCCGCGTTCTACGGGGCAGGTATGCGGAGTTCCCGCATGAATGTCCTCTTCTGACCATCATCGTAAATTACACACCGCGTCGACCTGAGACGAGGACGACTCTCGCAGGAGACCCTCTTATCCTCGGGGCGAAATTGCGTATTCAGATCGAGGCCTTCATGCCCGACTCTGTCTCTCATTCCTACCCCTCACCCACTCACTTTAAGCCTGGGTGGACCCTTCCGGTTCCCCACTCAAAATTCGGTAAAGCTGTAAAGGCCGACAAGGAATGTCCAGTGTCTTCTGCCTAACTACAGCCTTCAAACTGAAACACAGCAGTTTTCACATTGCTGCTTTACGACAGAAACAGATGGTAGCGGTGGTGCTGCCGCAGGCGATTCTTCGACGTAATACTCTACCACCATTCGACATTAACTTCACTGTATACGTCTAACCGTTCCTTTATAAAAGAGCATCGACGGAGAGACAGACGGACAACAACGTAACGAGTCTCGTTTCTCCTTTTGAGAGACGGAACGTTAAAAAAGAACACAGCGATTAAATGTTTGAATCGATCGATTTATTAACATCGAATGAGAAGTCATTCGATGTGAGATGACGAGTCGTACGGATCAGAACTACAATACAATACTAATACTAATATACAATAGAGGTTAAGCTGTTATGCAAACTGCCACGATGTAACCAGTGGCGGATTTAGGATTGATGCCGCCCTGTGCCCCGTTCGATATGGCGCCATTTTTTGTTTTATTTAAGCCAATTGAATAAAAATTTACCTTTCAGCTTTTAAAATTTTGCCGCCCAAGGCCCGGGCCTCACGGGTCCAGGCCTAAATCCACCACGATGTACGACGGTGTGTTTCACATAGAACGCTACTACACTCGAGACGGGAAATTGCCGCACATTCGGCTATTTCCGTCCGCCCGCAGTGGCAGCGACGCGACCTTCGATCGCATGCAGTATCGGACATCGATGATTGCCGATCGTTTAATGACTCGATTTTTTTTTAATATTGAAACTGTACGAAGAAAAGTTTTGTTTCATAATTACCTACTGCCCTGATAAAAAAAAAATGTACACGGTGAGAATACGTAACATTGGGTGAAAAAGCCGTATAAATACGTAACATTGGTTAGATTTATGTACCTGGTCTGGGTGTTTATGTGCTTGTTTCTGTTTGTGTGCATGGCAACCACGACACAGGTTAAATCCTATTGTGGGGCTATGAGTGAGAACCGTTTAAAAAAAGCGATGTTTTCGCAATGCCTACAGGAACTGTTTTTTTTTTATATTACAGAAGTAGTATTGATAGTGATAGAGTCTATGTCGAATGCTCGCCTGCGGCGGCACCACCTCTGCACCTATTTCTGCCGTAAAGCAACAGAGTGGGCACTGCGGTGTTTCGGTTAGAAAGGTGTAGTAGGCAGAAAACACTGGACAGGAGGCATTCCAACTCAGTCCTCAGGAGTAGCAAGGCATCAACGTACGACCTCAGGTATTAAAGATTCCGCTTTTCCTTCTGAGGTACGACACCCTAAGTCGTACGCGTCAGAACTTATTGCCGCCAAAGAGGAGTCATCGCCGTTATTAATCACGAATTAAAGTAATTCGTACTAGACACATTTATACATGGACATAACGCGATAAAGTTGAAACAGCTATAACATCTGAAATACAAAATATAAATGGTGTCATATAAACAACATTACAGAAAATTTGTAGCAGTCATTAGTGTCACAGAAGCTAGACTTAACAGTCCCCTTATGTGATGCATTGGTTTGATATTTCAAATTCTAAGCGACCTTAGCAATTAGATCGTATTACGGCGATAGTGAGTGATAGCCTTGGTTAAGAGCATAGTCTAGAAATTATTACTTATAAATATTTGTAAATTACATCAAAATTGTAAATTAATTATCACTCGGTATCACGGCGAAGGAAAAAATCCTGAGGAAACATGCATGGCCTGAGTATCCTACAATGTTCTCAAAAGTATGTGAAGTCAACCAATCTACACCTGGCCAGCGTGGTGGACTATGGCCTAAATTATCTCATCTCTGAGAAAAGACCCGTGCCCAGCAGTGGGACAATAATAGGTTGATGATAGATATGCTATTCAACTGTGAAAGTCTTATTCAAATCTACTGAACAGTGATTAGCGAACACTACGTAGCTACCCATATTTGTCTTGTATGTGCAATGATAATGTCTTTGTCTTCGTAAAGAGTCAAAACATAACAATGTTACGGACGAAAGTGGTTAAGCATTTGTTGGGTCCAGGTTCAAATCTCGGCACGCATCTTTATTTCGAAATATTGTCTATTGTAAATTTTCGAAATTATGTATGTATTATTAATTAATTATCACTAGCTTTAACGGTGAAGGAAAACTTTGTGAGGAAACCCGCAATCCTGAGAGTTCTTCATAACGTTCTCAAAAGCATGTGAAGTCCGCCAACGTCACTTGGCCAGCGTGGCGGACTATGGCAAAAACTCTCTCAACTTCGAGTGCCCGTGCCCAGCCCAACAGTGGGACGATAATGGGTTTGAAGATGTTATGGACGTGTGCATAAGGCGACTAGTACTGCAGTAGATTTTCGATGCGGTAATATTGTCTTCCTACATTATAGGATCAACAGTCGTATGAATATTTTTGTATTATTTGCGTTTTAAATATCTGCACATAAAATTATAGTTTTAGAACTATAGTAAGCGAAGTCGTAGCCGGATATTAGCAAAAAAAAAAAGAATTAAATTAACCATTTGAAATGACTCCCCGGCATATATTACTGATTCTGACGATATCGTCCACGATATATCCGTCTACAGCTACGCTAGTATGTGACTTGCAAAACCGAAACTGCGTCTTGATAATTCCATGCATGCATGTTCCGGTCGGTCGGGGTTCAGATCCCGGCACGCATTTCTATTTCTCGAAATATTCACTATTCTATTTGTATGGTTCGAAGTGTAGTTGCATGCCGTTAAAGTGTAAAAGCCCGATTCAAATCGATTGAGCAGTTTTTGAGAAATTTTAAAACAATACAGTGTTCAGAAACCTCTCAATAGTCGTTAGACATTTACAAGACAGTTAGAAGTTTTGTTCTGAGAGGCTAATGGCCTAAAGAACTAGACCATCTGATGAGACCCAACCTCACAAATGTCCGCAGACTATCCGAGGTCGTATGCGGATGGGTTGTTACTCCCGCTGTGTAAAGTAAAATGTCTCATGTACAGTGTCGTACGGATCGTAGGGTGTCGTTACGATCCGCGTAACGACACCCTACGAACCGAAACACAGCAGTGTTCACACTGTTGCTTCATGACAGAATTATGCCGCAGCGGTGGTGCCGCAACGGGCGAGCCTTCGACATGAGACTGCCACCACCACCATCGGTTAATTTTCAATGTCAAAATACTTTCAATGTGTTAACGTGGCCGCGATGTTATTTTACAACATTGTACCGTTCTAAATGCGATTTGATGGTGGTACAGTCTTATCTCGAAGACTCGGCACCGCCGCTGCACCTATTTCTACCGTAAAACACAGTTTGAGAACTGCTGTGTTTCGGCTTGAAGGGTGTGGTAAGGCAGGAAACATAGGAGGCATTCCAACCAACATAGTCCTCATGAGTAGCAACGCATCCACGTACGATTTCAGATACAACTTTCGTCCCAGTTGAGGTTTTATGTGGATGTCAATGGGCTACAGTGAACACTTACCATCAGGTGGCCCGCATGCTCGTTTGCTATTCTATTAACATAAAAAAGACATACGATACGAAGATCGTTGAAGATGTTTACGATCGCCTCCAGGCCGCTCGTCCACGGACATACAAGGCGTCTTCGCACCCCGTCGTGCCTTATACGCGGAAACTGGGTGACCGGGAGAGATTTATTGCCGCAATAACGGGTTTATTTTTAGCGCCGCCCGCGACAATACCACCACTCGAAATAGCCTGGCGATGACGTGAGAATTATTGCGATCGCCGCTGTTTCGAGTTTACGGTGAATTACTCTTCGAGTAGTGTTGGGCCATTTTAAAGTTCGACGAGAGAGTCTCTATTCGTCGTCCTTCATATTTAACTTTTTAAACTTATTTCCTAATTAAATATATAAATAACGCTTCACACTCATAGCCCCACAGTAGGGTTTAACCTGTGTCGCGGGTGCCATGGAGACACACAGAAACAAGCACACAAACACCCAGACCAGGTACAGAAATCTAAATTCGCCATTAAAATTCCTACATCGCTGGGAATCGAACCCAGGACCCTCCGAACGGCAGACCGCATTTTTACCACGGCGCCATACGGGTCGTCAAATTGACTGACATTCGAGTGAAACAGTAACTTGAATTACTACATCATACTTAAATTTAATTAAAATTAGGTGGGACTAGGCTGATGATGGTGTCACAACTATAACAGCTTTTTATATGAACAGAATAAGAAACGAGCATGCAGGTCGCCTGATGTTAAGCTAAGTGATGTTATGTGCATTCCATGGATATCCACATCAAACCTCAACTAACGGAAGTACTATCTGGGGTTGTGTGAGGATGCGTTGCTACTCCTGAAGACTAAGTTGAAATGTCTCCTATCCAGTGTGTTCTGCCTAACTACACCCTTCGAACCGAAAAACAGTTCTCACGTTACTGCTTTACGGCAGCAATAGGTGCACTGGTGCCGCCGCAGCCTTCGAGCGAGCTTACAACATAAGACTCTATTGCCATTAAAATGGCTACTGTAGGACAACCAATATTGAGTTATAAAAAAAATCCAGAGCGATGTAAATTCAACCGCTCAGCGGCGAAGCCTTGATGTGCAATCTCGCGCCTTGAAAGTTCCTATGATACTGTAGTATTGATTCGCAGCTTTATTCGACTTTGCGGAAAACCTTAACGAAACCTTTAAATTAAATCTCTCATTGCAATAAAAGAACTGAATGGAAGTAATTTCGATTTCTGTTTTTCTGAAGTTGTCATACCGAATTTAATCCCAATCATAACAATTACATATAATTAGATTTTTTATTTCTCGTAATACCGTATAGCACAAATACTAAGCTATTTATAATAAGGATTCTAGTGCACGTAATTTTGATGTAAGGACATATATTGTATAACCGCAAAGGGAAGGCTTATTTAACGATAACATAACAATGTTGTGTTTTTTGTTTTTATTCAAACGGACTAGCAAACGAGCATGTAGGCCACCTGATGTTAAGTGGTCACTGCAGCCCATGGACATCCACGTCAAACTCTACTAGGACGGAACCCCTACCTGAGGTATGCATGTGGATGCGTTGCTACTCCAGAGGACTAAATTGGATTTGACCTCCTGTCCAGTGTCTTCGGCTTAACTACACTTATTTTTTGCATAGAAAACAACAGAATGAAAACGAACTTGTCAAATTCTCAAACATTTTCAAAAATTCTCCCAAAAATTTCGCTCTATAATAAATCGATTCAGTTAACATCGATTGACATCGATAAGGTGCGAATTGCGAATGTGAGCAGTGGGAAGCGTTGCGCAACATTCACACCCTAGTGCGAAGTGGACGTAACTGTGTTATGCGTGCGGGCCGCTAAGTGAGGACGGACGGTCGCACGCTGGTCGCGCGAGCGCCTGACTTTGATGGTAGAGTGTTATGTCGAAGGCTCGCCTGCGGCGGCACCACCGCAACACCTATTTCTGCCGTAAAGCGACAGTATGGCCACTGCTGTTTCGGTTCGAAGGGTGTAGTTAGACAGAAGACACTGGATAGGAGGCATTCCAACTTAGTCCCCATGAGTAGCAATGGTACAACATACGACCTCAGATAGGACTTTCGTTCTGCAGTGACCACTTCAGGTGACCTGTATGCCCGATTGCTATACAATTAACATTAGACGTCGCTTATTTCCTATACGCGAAAATTTACCACTGAATCCGTCTAGAGGCGGAGTTGCGTATTCAGGTCGTGACTCTCACGCCCCACGCTGTCTCTCAGTCCTTCCCCTCTCCACTCACTTCAAGTCTGGGCGAGCCCTTCCAGTGCCACACAAAAAGCAGGGCGAAGCTGCAATGGCCAAAGGGCCAACAGCATGTGACATTAGAGAAAAAAAACTGAATCTGCCACAAGTCAATGAAAAGTCTAGTTGAGTGGGCGTTACTAACAATTCGCCAAATTTTTATTATATGAGACAGAGAGGTCGCAAGACATGACCTTCGATAATCAACGGCGGGAGGACTTTGTCGAATCAAAGTATTCGTTTAGGACTTATCTAGCTTTCTGACAGATCTTCGCATTATTAAATGCCGCAGGCTTCCTTTTACGACCCCTTTGCTTTTCAAATGTATACGCCTTTCGATATTACGCTAAAAAAATTTTTTTTTTTAAATATTACAATTAAAATAGTATTCGCAACTCGATACTGTATTCCGTACACGCTGAATGGGGCGCAAGGTTGAAACGATCGTTGCGACGTCCGCGTCGGTCACGATCACGAAGTGGGAACCACGACCAACCCCGAGGACGGAGCCGTGACACAGTTTTGTTAGCACCACCTACTAACTTGGTGCTGGGTTTAGTCATCGGACCACTGCACGGCTCGGAATAGAACGATGACGGAAGGTGAGGCTACCCTGTCGCATCTTGCTTCGGTATAATTTCAAACTAAATTAGATCACAAGGTTAAAACAATTTGCGTATGGCGTTCGCGATCTCGGAACAGGGAGCGATGTGGATTCTCGTAAGCGGTACATACTATTACGAAATGTATTCAAACGTAAGGAAATTGCTTAAATTAGTGCATATCATCATCATCAACCCATTACTGTCCCACTGCTGGGCACGGGTCTTCTCTCAGAGATGAGAGAGTTTAGGCCATAG
>DWKW01001686.1:0-12172 GCA_018250115.1 Doberes anticus | reverse complement strand
GAGTAGCAACGCATCCACATCCGACCTCAGATACGACTTCCGTCTTAGTTGAGGTTTGATGTGGATGTCCATGGGCTACAGTGACAACTTAACATCAGGTAGCCTGCATGCTCGTTTGCTATTCCGTTTGAATAAAAAAAAAAATACTTCTATAACGTATTTTTGTTGTGAGTATTTGTCACACCAGCTAGCTGTCATTTTTATTGATACAGCCGCTAGCAGGTAGGACACGTATTCTACCAAAGCTTCAGTATACACTACATCGGTATAATAATCAACTACACCCATAAATTTTACATAGTATTTTCATAAATCTTCAAGCGGTTACTTTGATGATCAGAGTTAGGGCTCTAAACATCAGAGTGGTCACGACACCGGGCAATGACGATAGCACACTGATGCTTACGAGGAGTTTCTTACCCTCTTATAGAAATTGCCCATGAATATATAT
Source organism: Doberes anticus (assembly GCA_018250115.1). NCBI lineage: Eukaryota > Metazoa > Arthropoda > Insecta > Lepidoptera > Hesperiidae > Doberes > Doberes anticus. Next base: position 11,721 of record DWKW01001686.1, on the reverse strand, counting down.
ATTTTTAGAAACGTTACTACAGTTTAATACCTCAAGTAAAAAATATAAAATCTAACAAAATGAAAACCTACAAGTTTCTGAAAACAAAATATTTATAAAACTTTACCCAATTAACCAGCCGGGATCAACAACATGAAAGGTATGCTAAGGAAGAAAATATGCTAGTCAATTACACAACTATTCCAATTTTACATCCGATCGGGTAATTGGGGAAAAACAACTTCTCACTAATGAGATGTCGGCTTGAGCATTTTCTTTGGATTACAGGAAGCCCGCAGACACGCGCCGGCCACCGGCCACGGTTCGAGCAACTCACTTTCCAATAAACTAGCTCGATCGTGATACCTAGCCTAACGGGATCGTAATACTTACTTCTAGGTACTTCGCCCGACTATTTCACCCAGCGACTACGGAACATCTTACAAAGAGCCGGTATTGATTATCTTAAGTGATTAATAGATATTGAATTATGCTGAGGTCACCAAGTAGAAATAATGTATTGAAATATAATAATATTTAAGTACAGTATTTAGTCTTTCTTTAAAACCAATCCCCTAAAGGGAATGCATGTACTTATATAAAAGCTTTGCTTGTTACCTTATTGTCATGAATAGCGAAGATGTTATTAATGCCATTTTTCTAATTCTACTGTCGATAACCCATTGAACTTACAAGGTTGTATTTATAAATATGAATCATAAATTGAATAAATTATTTGTATCTCTTAGCATTTCACAGGTCCAAGATGTTACGGGAGTGGCATTTGAAAGGCTTGCGTGGAGACACTGGTCCAACACGTAGAGGCCTCTTTGTGGCACTTTAATGTACCATTTTACACAGCTGAAAACGATCCCCGCCAGGTATGCAGAAACTGATGTATGGGAAATTTTTAACTGTATTTTGGAGCTATGGGGGTAGACTGTAGAGGGACTGGTAAATGGGCCATCGGGACTATAGACACCTGCCGTTATAGTCATCTATCTATTACTTATCATAAACCATTTATCTCAAATTTAATACAATCTCACTGTGAATTGGCCCAACGGAAAAACAAAATACTGTAAGAGAGCTGTTCGACGTACAACATAATATGACAAATAACAACATAAAAAGTTTGCTTGAAAATACATTTTGAGGGCTTTCAAAACATTTATTAAATAATTGTCGTATATTTCGTTACCACGTTTCCGTTAACGGTTTCAAAACAAAGACATCTATTTAAAACGTAAAGACAAACTTATTGCGAAAGACACGCTCGTCACAGGCCTGGATTCAGTTCGTTCAACATTGTGGTGACAAAAATCCCATCACGACTTGTAAGAAACTGTAATAAGAAAATGAATTACACTGCAGTCAAACGAACAGCATCGTGTCAGGTGGCGCAAAAGAAACGAAAAATACGTCACGTCTGCTGTCCCGTAACGTCGGAAAATAGCCGAGAACAGCGGCAGAATGTTCTAGATTTAAATGTTCTTTTCGCGTTAAAAACTACAAATTTTAAGGAAAGAAACCATTTAATGATGCCGAATAAACAGCAAAGAAACAATTCTTGACAACCAAGCGCAGTGTTGCAATCGGTGATTACTCCACGGTTCGTCTCTCACGTTCACGGCTGTAACAATGCTAGCCTACAGCCGTATCAATAACAGGAACACGTGTGAAGGCCTATTGATTTGATGCCCCTTTCAAAAAACCATTAAGACAGTCTAACAATAATAGAACTTTATAACTATTTCTATATCGTAATTGAACGTAAGTGGCGATCCATCTATACTTGCAGACATGGCACGGCATGACACGGCAGTGCATCCGCCAAGTTCATAAAAGAAAAGAGGGATGCATCCGGACTCCCGATAGCTCCAAATCTATTTGACCTACGCACTTGCAATTTTCGGTGTACCTATATTAAGATTTGAGATACTGAAGTTCAAAGTGTTATTTTTATCAAGTATATCAAAAACTCCAAGATGACCTTGAAAATTGCCATCCAGTCAAAACAGTGACAATATACGAAAATCCGACATGACTGACACGAGCGCGACGAGGGTTCCGTACAAATTTATGTATTTTTAAAGGAAAATACGTTCATAAACTATGAAAACACCGAATGCCGTCGCTGTAATAAAAAGATATGAAAGACAAATTTAACTTCATCGTTATACATACGTCACGGTCTAATAACCAACAGAAAATGTTTTTAATCGTAAATATATTTTCTTTTGTGATATAAATTAACGATTTTCGGATTTTTTTTCTGTTTACTTTTACTTAAAAACCTTATTTCTCTTCAACCGGAAGTAGGTACTCTATAGGTTTTAATTATTTTCATTTCATATATTCGTATCCAAAATGGCCATATTTTTTGTTTGCCAGGCCCAAGGGACCGTAAACTTATTTATTTGATATTCACTTTAACTAGATACCTCCCGACGAAAAATGTCTTCATAGGACGGACGGACAACGAAGTAATCCTCCGTTATTCGTTTTAAGGTACCCCCTAAAAATAACTAAACTATGTTTTTTTGTTTTCGATAGTCGAAAAGTGTACTTAAGTTTAAGCACAATTATGGGCGACGCGGAAACTGGATGAGTGACTGTTATCGTTACCTACTAAAGCATAAAAATGAAAGTTCGGTTGAAAAGGATACCAGGGATTTCTGGATTTCGCCAACGAAATAGTTTAGATCTAAATGGAATTAACGGTTCCTTAAATTATAGCTGCAGTAACGTAAAACATTTTTTTATTACTTTATAAAAGAAAATTTGCTGTTCACTAGTACATTATAAAAACTTGAAAAGTAACCCGACTTTTATAATCCCCAAATTGCGTTTGATGTTTTGCTAGTTATTCTATTTTATACAACTATTTAAGTATACAACTATATAAATATACAACTTAAATAGTTGTATAATTGTTCTAACAGAAAAATTTAATTTAATCGATACCCTAAACTTGAAGTCACAGCCATTTTTATATTTTTATTTCATTTGTATAGTTTAAAAGTATCTACAATCTACTATGCATTCAGATAAAAAAACAAATCAAGCTCTTGCAACAACACCTGTTACTGTGCTTAAGAAATTGTGCAACATCCAAACTACGAAAACCGCAGCGGCAATCAACGAGATTTTGAAGTACCTTACTGCGAGCGTAAGCCGTAATCGATTAGTTTCAAATCTCGGCAGATTTAAATTTTGTTGTTCTAAAAATTTGCAATCGTTGCTACAACATTTTATAATATAACTCCTCCTAGACTTTGTCTGCGTGGATTTAGGATTTTTTTTAAACTTACATTTTGTTACATACTAAGCACGCTACTGCATGAAATTCGACAATGCCCAATTTTATGAATATCCGTCCAGTATTTTTTACATGATCGCGAATCGTAAAAAAATTTACATTCACCACTTCATTCTAACTGTTGGAACTACGAAAAATCGCTCCTAAAATGACAATTTCAAAATGAAAACATGATTTTCATGATTTTCTACCTTTAGACGTTAGATGAGCGATTATGATTCAGTCCGCACATTTCTTATTTGTAACAGATGGCTGGTGCTGGCGACTTCAACAGCGTGAATTAAGACAAAAAGTAAGGACAAAAGGTATGAAAATGAGTAATATCAAGTGGAAATCTAGAAATTCTTTATTGTTTTCACTGGAACAATATCGAATATGTTTTGTCAAGACTAATTTCATTTCAATTTATTCAGCCGTTTAAAGATTTAGTAACAAACTACTACGATACGAAATTACTAGATATGAATACTGGGCCACTTTTCCATGGGTGTTCTTTTAACTTCAGAATTTTACGCTTCCATTTCCAACTAACATTAAATAATATTTTCTTGTTTTATCCCCTATTTTACGCCCCAACGGTTGTATATCGTAAAACGCTTACGTATACAGATACCTATTTTTCTTTACTTGGCTTCATAAACATAGGAACTTTCATATAACCTTCTAGTAATTGCCTACAATAATAATGAAATACATATTTCATCATTAAATAAATAAATAATACATATAAATGAAGTAGGTAACTCAGCTGAAAAAAAAATGTTTAAACAAACTTTCACCCCTTATATGACAGTCCCCTTTGATTTTAATTTAAAAACAAAATGTAGGCTCAGGGATAGTTCAACTTTTGATTACTAAAATAATTGTAGAATCGGTTAGTTCTACAAATTAGTCGTTACATACAAACAAACCAACAAATTTTAGCTCTTTTTAATAAGCATTAGTATCGACTAAACTATTAATTTAATAACCTACGACTTCATCCGCTTGGATAGGGAACAAAAAAAATACTAAGGTTATTTACTCGTACTCTCGAGCGCTATTGCATACTCCGTACCGTTAGCTCTCGAGCTGGCTGCCTCGCGTATCTCTGAAGGTGAAAAACTTATTTTTGTCCTTTATGTACCACAGCTGCATAACTTTAGCCGTAACAAATTTCGTAATCAATATCTTATAGTATTTGTATATTATCATTTAATCTCCTAGTCGTAGGTCCTTAGAAACATTTTTTTATTTTCATTTAGTGTCTTATGTCTAGTATTTGATAACGCTACGTTATTAGATACTTTTACAAAAACACACTTCGAATCACTGCAAACATCTATCAAATATCGCGACCTCAGCAATTATGACTAAGGTCATAATAATATTAAGCCGTTTAGAAACCGCGACCTTCCGTCTGCGAGCCCCTCCATTAGGTATCAGACCATCAAGAACATTATTAGTAACACGCACATGTTGAATTAGATGCGTACTAACTAAATTCGGAACTGGCTTCTAAGCATTGCCATCAACATGCCTTTCACTTTCGTTGGCAAATACGACGATCAACAGGTCCTTATGCTGCCATCTGACCTACTCAAGGCAATCTGCCACCTGCCGTTAGAGTAAGACATAATAATAGCATGCATCAAAGATGCATTGAACAATGTGTTAAAGCACTGGAACTGCGTTAGAATATTCGCGACGGCGTCAACGTTACGCAAATAATGGTAATAGAGGGAATAACGACTTGTGCCAAGTGCAAATGTATCCCTTATAACGGATTTGTACATTCACGTAACAACTTTAAGGCATTCAAAGAGAATATGCAACAGCGGTTATAATGAACTATTTGTTGTAGGTTAACTGACAAGGGTTTTAATAATAATAATAATAATATAGAATTTGAGAACTACTGTGTTTCGGTTTGAAGGGTGTAGTTAGGCAGAATGCACTGGACAAGAGGCATTTCAACTTAATCCTCAGGAGTAGCAACGCATTCACATACATCCTCAGATAGGACTTTCGTCCTATTTGAGGTTTGAAGTGGATGCCCATGGGCTGCAATGACCACTTAACATCAGGTGGCTTGCATGCTCGTTTGCTATTCCGTTTGAATAAAAAAAAATGTTTGTAGTTTATTGATTCTAACTTGTACTTTCCTTCTATCTCCAATTCTACTCTTTAGAGTGTAATGTACGCCAATAAAATATCGTAATACCATATACAAATATCTTTGAACAGAACTTAACGAAAATTTTAAAACAATTTCAAGTATGAAACTTCTATTAGAACACTAGGGAAATAGAAGTTGTACGTTCAATTTCTCGTCGCAAATGGAATCCCGTTACGTTGCCAGTGTTCTAAGCACTCTAAACAGATAGGAAACTAGTGTTCTTCGTACAGGTATATAATCTGCATTAGCAACCAGCACCGAAATATGAACCGAACACAAGTAATATTGAAAACATTGTAGGACTTAAATTCCTATCTTGGCATTCCAAATATGTCTTGAGATGAGCCAATTATCCGGGTAATGACTTAAGCATCGTAAACAGCAAGGAAGGTTTAAGGTAACGTAGTTACAACAATCATTATAATTGACGCAAATTGTACAAAACCTCGTTTCCCAGGCTGCGTTTCGTAAACAAAATGTATTTTAATTTTTCAAAATAATTGAACAAGTGTTTTAGATAACAACCAATTGTGCTGTGCAATACTCGACACGGTTAGTGGTCGTAGTCACGTTCAACTCTCGTCCGTGACCGACGATGTATTTCTCTTGCACATCGACCACACTTTTATGGGATCATTCTCATAACAACCACTAATGGTTTACAATTTAGACGCATGGATGCTGTTAACCGATAAACCACTGTCTGTAATGAATTGTTTTATATTGCGTTGCGTTGCGCTGCAGTAGGTACTGTTATGTTTTCAGTTGGAAGATGATTTGTCAATATTATCGGATGTTTTTTCCGGTGATCCAAGCACAACAAAAAAAATTGTTTTCGATATTAAAATTGTCCGCAATAAAATCCAATTTAATGTTTTTTTATGTTACATCAAAAAACTTACCGTATAAAGTATCCAATCATACAGTTCATTGCACTTGATCGTAGGCGGATACTGAACTTTCGAGCGTCCATAAATATTTGCTACACCGTTGCACTAAACCCGCGGAACGTACAAGGTGTACCAGCACACAAGGATAAACCGGTAATAGTAGACAGTGAGGCCCAGGTAATGACAGCCGAGAAAAAAAAAGTTTAGGTAAAATTGCTTTCATACTCAATTTTTTTTTTTGCCAAATGTTATTTCTATTTCTTTCGAATTTTAAAATATTTTGATTTATAACAAAAATTGTTTCAATTAGTATGCTAGATCAATCAAGTCAATCCGGAAGAAATTGCTAATATGGAGAAAATCGACGTTAGCGCGGTCTTAGAATTTCTTAAACAAAACAATTTTTTCGTTTTGTTTTAAGAGACGTATATCATTTACTATTGTCCTGGGAAAACGATCATTAACAAATAGAACAACCATTTCAAGATCCTACACTTTTTGGCAGTCACCACGCACTGAGTGAGTTGAAAAAATATACTTACCTGTATACAGTATGTAAGGGCGCGTTCCCACTACGTCGTAACGACAGATAATCGTGTAGTTTGAACGACATGATTTACTGTCGTCTACGACATTTTTTGCAGTGACGACATATTGTCATGACAGTGGGAACAGCTAGCACGACAGTCGTAAAACGATAAAAAATCGTTACGACTAAATCGTGACTGCACTTTCTATACAATTTCTGAAATTTGTGTTTTCTTTTGTAAGATTTTCTGCAAGTCGTGCCAGTAAGCTATCAAAGGTGGAGACAGTCATTCTTAAATAGCCACAAAAGTTTCCATCATCACTTTTTAATTCGTCTATACAACCCTGACATAACCCTAACGGAATTCTTTTCAATAACATTGGATGTACCCAATACTTTCTTTTCTTTGCTTGCTTCATCTTCCTTCTTTTCAAAAAGTAATACATTATTAAAATTTCGTCTTCGTCCATTGAACTCAGAAGCATAAACGCACTACTGATCTCCAAGAGAACGTAAAGGCGACTGTAGATTTGTAGCTTGTGATATGTAAACGACAAAGCGACTGCCGTGAAACGATAAAATGTCGTCGTGATCCAATGGGAGCAGCTAGATACGATAGTCGTTAAACGATAAAAAAAATCGACGACAAACAATCGTTTTAATGGGAACAGCTAGAGACGACAGTCGTCCAACGGTAAATTAATCGTTACGACATAGTGGGAACGCGCCCTTAGGCCCGACCGAAGTTTAGCTGTACGCTATAACGCAACGTAATTTTCGCATGTGTCGTCGCTATTTGAAATAGCATTGCAAGCGTAATCATGTCGAACTTCGGTCGCGCGCTTTCGGTACAGTGTGTTTAGACACTAAGGGTCGCCGCAAACGGGCCATACGCGACAGCCGCAAACGCCGCCACGAGAAGCTCGAAGCGGCAACAAAGGCAACTGAAGCGCGCGACAGCCACTTGTGGCCGGTGGTCGACATTTGCCGCCCTCGATGGCTGCTACTTTTTAAAACACATGCGCGCAGTATAGTAATGGACTCTGAAGAAGAAAGTTTCATTGCGCTTCCTCTGATAAAAAAAAACGTCGTCGTAGGAGACGAAACCGTAGTTATTGGGGTGGGGACGTAGTTATCGCGCGAGTGGCGTGTGGCGGCGTTATGTATAGGCGCTTAGTGACCGGTGCGGGCCACAAGAAGCGAGCAACGAAGATTTGTAGCGTGTGGCGGCCACCGGCGTCAACCGTGTCCGGCAAGTTCATATAAAATGTATGAAAACTACAGGAAATATGCCAGTGTCGGCGTTTTGTGGTTGTGGCCGGTGGCTCATGTGCAGCGACCCTAATTAATTTCTCTTCAGGGATCGAAAAAAACTCATATTTACAGACATAAAATTTGACATTGTCCTTACTTTATGGTCAGTTCCAAAAGTTTTAACTGTTATAGTCTTTGGGCAAGTACTGTTTTCAATACATTTTTATGGTTTAAAAGGTGAGTAAATGAAACAACGTTTTGCATTTGCAAAATTTATTATGCATTGTTCACTTTTAAGTTTAAACATTAAATAAATACTTTGTAAATATAAATGCAACAACTACTATTTGCAATAGCTGCTTAAAATGTTTCTACAGGTGATTGCGTTATAACAATAAATGGTTAACAAATAACAAATATTTAAATGTTTCCTTCAAGTACATTTATTATATCTGTGTGTACATTTCAGAATTTTGAATTGCATTACAATATGATTCCTAGAAACGAAAGTTATTGTCATAAAATGCGCAAAGTACACTTACTATTTTGGCATAATTTAAAAATGATGTAGAAAATAATATAATAAAAATAATAAGTTTGCTTATTTTACATTAAAAGCCTAAATTATCACATAAAATGTAGTAGTATGCTGAAACGAGGAGAGATGAGTGAACTATTAAAAGTATTTGATTGGATTTACGTGATTAATAGTGCATCAAAATACGGTGATCATAAGGTTTTAAATCTTATTATTAAAGATTGGCTATCTTTAATGCTAGTGTTCTATCAATAATGATTTACGTATGAACGAAAAAAAAAGTTTAATATAATTATGAATGAGACATTATTAATCTGACAAGTTAAGCTCACTAAACCGTGCCATAAGATAACCGTTACTTTACAGTCAACACTTCCTAATAATAACATTCCCTATGGCAGCAGATTTCATAAAATAATATTTTGACCGAAATATTTGTAAGGACAAATTTTGACAGTAACTATTTTTAACAAAAATGAAAACCAATATTAATGCAGTCGAGGTATTGCACAAACTTCATAAATAATATTTTAATTCTAAACAAATGTTATAGAATAAAATATTAATTTCTTAATTTTTAGTGCAGAAGTCGGTTTTCGTTTCTGTTGTTATAATAATAACAATTTTTTTTTTGTTGAACAAATGCTTTATTCTATTCCTTTTGTATGTCGTATTTAATACCTTTATGTCCATAATGGCTTTTATTTTTTAGAATGACCACTTCCCAGGTTCTAAATCTAATATGTATTTATTTCATTTCTGAATTTTAGTAAAGCATCATTCGTCATTTCGTTTGTTTTTTCGTCATCGGATATGCTTATAGCACGGTTATCTTATGCATCGATGTATTAGGCCTGAGACCACTAGTCGTTAAAAATAGGGTATCTGAACCTAAGTTCCCTATTTTTATATATATAAGTCCCTATATTAGTATAGGGACTATGATTTATTTAAAAATGTCTTTTTAAAATCAGTACTGCGTTTTTAAGATTACACGCTATGATAAGCTTAAATTTGTGCTTCTGTAAAGAACACAATCCCTCACGTTGATTAAACTTACACACATTTGAAGTTGACACACAATTCAACCTAATAAGTGGCATATGATATTGCAAGGAATAATTTTATACAAAAAAAAAAAAGAGAAACAAATTGCAAAAAATAGTAAAATTACTTTGACCAATACACTGAAAATTATTACATTTAAATATTTAGACAATTGAATATTTCAAAAAATTTACTAAAAACTTTGAACACCAAATAATATTTAAATTAAAATATGAATTAATTTTATAGGCATATGTTTAAATCACATTTATACGAATATTATAATGATTATATATAATATTATATTATTTTATAATTATAACATTTGTAAAATACTATAAAAGAAAAACAAATGTTCAAAATTAAATATAAAAAATAAAAACAGGTTTCACCATGAACTACGAAATATAATTAACTTAAGCACTGTTAAAATTGATTTCTGCTACCAATACAGACACTGAATTTTAACAGTGATTTTGTTAATTCTACTTATTGGTTCAATATAAAAGCCACTCTTAACAATTACGCTTTTGGCAAATTTTATAAAAAATAACCTTTTTGCTAAAGCATAATAGCATTTTATAGCCCATGCTTTACAACTTATATATAATGTGGTGGGTAGATAGGGCAAGATGGGTCATACAATAAAATGTTTGGTTAACGCGATTACGCCTCATTACGCTTCCCTCGTCCCAATTAGGCGTAATGCACAAGCGCACAGTGACGTAACGTATTATTTTCTCAATATGTGCTGGGCCCACCGGTTTCAAGGGTCATTTGTAACTGGGTATCAGTGGGATTACACTGATGTTTTCTACTGCACATACGTTTGTTCTCACTTTATTTGCAGCTCAATAATACGAGGCGAGGAATTTACGACATACCGTTATCTACCGTGCTACGACTGAATTGATATATTGAAAGAAGAAAAATGTAGTATATCTAGTAGACGATCTACCGAATCATTTCACAGCAAAAGTTCTATGGTTTTTCTATTGTAGTATTGTAAGCGAGCTTTAAGCGAATATTTATCTAAATTTGAGTACATAATGGCACTGAGTACAATCAAGTTTGTATACGCCACTTGAGATTCGAGATTTCTACTAGTCATTTGAGGTTTACTCGAGATCTTGTTCATCCTCATCAGACAGGGTTAGTACCTGGAAATAATTATAAGGTTACAACAAAAATAAGGTTTTTAGGGAAGTTTAAACGCCGAAATATATCCGTATCATCTAAGGAATGAGGATAAAAATAATGTATACATATAAAAATAAGTGTGTTTCTTTGTACTCTATGAGCTCCTCCACCATTCATCCGATAAGATGAAACTTACAGGCAGTTCATTCATTCGGTCATTACCAGGTGAATGCATATTTTACATAGTACCTAATTTGATGGTGGTAGAGTTAAGACACTACTTTCGACATAAGTGTCGAAGGCTCGCCTGCGGCGGCACCACTATTTATTATATTATTTATATTTCGGCGGCTATTTCTGCCATAAAGCAGCGCATCCAACCAACCAACATACAACCTCAGATAGGACTTTCGTTCTATATGAGGTTGGATGTGGATGTCCGTGGACTGCAGTGACCACTTAACATCAGGTAACGTGCATGCTCGTTTGCTATTCTATTCATATTAAAAAGAAAAATAAAAACTTAACGTTTAATTAAGTTAAAATTAACTTTGTTACTTCGACATATCTTTTAAGTGTTACTTGAACAGATCAAAAACACAAAAAAAAAATGGTCAGGCAATGGTAGGCAACACTGAACACGAGGCGTTCCATCTTAGTCCTCACGAGTAGTAATGCGAATGGCGTCCTACACACTTACAACCTCAGATAGGACTTCGATCCTATTTGATGTTGGATGCGGGGTGCTCGTGGGTTGCAAACTTCACTTAACATCAAGTATAATAACAGAATAGCAAACGAGCATGCAGGCCACCTGATGTTAAGTGTCTCTGCAGCCCATGGACATCCACACCTGAGGTTGTG
>DWKW01001685.1:0-12174 GCA_018250115.1 Doberes anticus | reverse complement strand
TGTTGAGTGGTCTCTACAGCCCATGGACATCCACACCTGAGGTTGTGTGTGGATACGTTGCTACTCCTGAGGACTACGTTAGAATGCCTCCCGTCCAGTGTCGTCTGTCTAACTACACCCTTCAAACCAACACACAGCAGTTCTCACACTGCGGCTTTACGGCAGAAATAATTGCAGCGGTGGTGCCCACCGTAGGCGAGCCTTCGACATAAGACTCTACCACCATCAAACTGCTTGTTTCTGTGTGTCCGTGGTACCCACGACACAGGTTGAATCCTACTGTGGGGCTATGAGTGTGATACAGTCGCGGCCATAAGTGATCATAATTTCAGAATTATTACACAATTGTGGCCATATGTTTCAATTCTAACTCCGATTGTTGCCTTAATTGACAATAACGAGCGTATTATCTAGGGGAACTATCTTGACGTATCGATAATGCACGGCTGGGGATAATTGTGTTGTCACGAACTAGGAGGACGATCTCAAATCCATCTCTGAAGATTCGGTTCTGTGCGAAAGTTTTTCAACAATTTTCGAACATAGACAACCTTGGTGTCTCCTTCCCTGTATACGTTATCAAGTTCATTGAGAGTTTTGCTGTAAATTTTTTGACAAATGCTATCTTAGAACCCATCTCAAAATGATATCCGTAAGTGACACAGAAAAGGACTGACTTCTGACGGAACAATGCAGTTTGGGTGTTGGGAGTTTTTTTTATATTATAATAGAATAGCAAACGAGCATGCAGGCAAGCTGATGACAAATGGTCTCTGCAGCCCGTGGACATCCACATGTGAGGTTGTATGTGAATGCGTTGCTAATCCTGAGGACTAAGTTGGAATGTCTCCTGTCCATTGTCTTCTGTCCAACCACACCCTTCAAACCGGAACACAGCAGTTTTCACACCGCTGTTTTACGGCAGAAATAGGTGTAGGGGAACCTTCGACATAAGACTCTACGACCGTAAAAAAACAGACAGGATGTTAGAAAACATGAAATGAATTTTATTCAAAAGTCGTAATAATACAAATAAGTATATCGTCATACTCACACCCTTTCACGTGTTGCTATTACATTAGGGGTGGAAATATGGCATTTTGTCACGAACCAATTGACATATAGAAACGAAAGGAGAGTATTTTAAAACAAAAGTCATACTTATATATATTTGTATATTTTTTTAAATTAGAATATGAAACGGGCATGCAGGCCACCGGATATTAAGTGGGTGTTGCAGCCCATGAACATCCACATCAAACCTCAACTAGGACGGAAGTCCTATCTCAGGTTATGCGTGGATACGTTGCTACTTTGAGGAAGTCGGAATGCCTTCTGTCCACTATCTTCTGCTTATCTTGTGTCGTAAATACGACTACCTAATCATACACTATTTTATTTTATTCACAGTCACACACGCACACACACACACGCACGGACGCACACGCATAGGTGCACACACATACAATACGCATATAGGCGCCATCATGTATGTTGTTAAAGCTTTGTGATTTGTGAACAGTTTTTGATGTTTAGTTTTACTGCATCTTTTACTGTTTTACATATTATAATTATATTAAATAATGATATTTAGAGTTAAAGGGGAGGTGTTGGTTATCCACAACACACAGAATCCTAGTGTGGGACGAACGAAATCTCATGTTAGTGATAAAAAAATTATGTGTTTATTAAATAAATAATAAAAAACTACACCCGTCAAACCGAAACAGCAGTTTTGACACCGTTGCTTTACAGCACAAATTTTCTATTCAACCTTACGCTATGTAACATAATAAAAAGTGACATGTGTAACGAAATTTAAATTGATAGCCTATGACCGTACAACAGCCCTACCGACCAATCATAGATCGATATGTCAAAGCTTTGCGTATGTGGAAACGAAAACGCTCGGAAACATTGACCTCGGGCAGTAGAAAGCTATACAAACGCTATCAATGCACATTACACGTATCGCGTATCAACATGTCCCAATTTACTGCTGATCCGGATCTGGTACGCCACAGTGCTTAGACTTTAGTCAGTTGGGTGGAATGAACTGAAAATAATCGATTCAAACGTATTTTTTACGGCCAGTACTGTTGTTTTTTTAACACGCTTTTATTAGCTTCACCTGTATGTTTGTGAGTTTATTTGTAACCCTCCTTTGCGTCTAAAAAACTAAAAAAACACGCTTTTAAATAATATCGAACTAAAAAGTTAAAAATAATTTTCAAAATAAGTTTAAAACAATAGTGAACGAAAAATACTAGTATTATTGTGAAAAACCGTCGGGCGCTCGGGATATACGAAAAATATAGCTCAAAGCGCCCAAGATTTTTTCCCAGTAACACTAATATTTTTCGTTCATTATTGTTTTAAACTTATTTTGAAAATTATTTATTTTTTATTTTAATAGAATAGCAAACGAGCATGCAGGTCACCCGAAGTTGAGTGGCATCTGCAGCCCATGGACATCCACACCTGAGGTTGTATGTGGATGCGTTGCTATTCCTGAGGACTAAGTTGGATTGCCTCATGTCTGGTGTCTTCTGCCTAACCATAACCATCACATCGAAACGCAGCAGCTCTCACACTGCTGCCACCGAAGACGAGCCTTCGACTTAAGACTCTACCACCATTGCCACGAGGCCGCCATTAACTTGCACTATGTATGAAATGTAGCCATACTTTCTACTGCTATTCTATGTATTATCATTTTTGCGTAACAAAGAGTATGTATCTACCGTATTTGAATTTGGAAGTGCAAGATCTCACCATCCGCTCACGTACATAACTGAGTTAACAAATTGTACTTTCGACAACCGTTAAGGATCATAAATTAATAAAAGCATACAACATGTAGATGAGGCGAGAGTCGTCGCCGGCGCAGTTCGTCGTCCTCGACGTAACGACTTAAAAATAAACTACACAACAACCAAACAGGAATATGAAAAATATGGCTGCCGATGTTGGACGAACTTTTTTTTTTTATCCTCTAAGCTCATTTTTCGTTTGTTACGTTTCGTCTAAACAGGACCAATAAACATTCTAAACGCGAACCGATTGACCAATGGCGGGTCGAGGGAATAAACGACAAAAAACCATCGGGATCCGGTTCGAAATTAGAATCCCGAAAGCGAGGCACGTATGCGCGTACGCACACAGACGCGAACGTCCGAGACCTACCGCAATCGTTTATCGAAAACGCATTACGTAAAAATTACACGCACACGAAAAAATCACCATTACAATTGACGCGCCAGTGTGTGCGCAAGGAATTCAGTCATAAAAATTCTAAGTGCGATTTTCAAAACACGAGTCCATTCGCATTCAGTGAACGCAAAAGATAATTTTTGTCACTCACACACGGAACGGGTTCAACACACACGCACAAGCCGAATTTTGAAACGGCCTGAGCGAATGAGATAATCGGTATTCATCACGCACACGAAATAGTAGGGCCTGATGTAGGAGAGGGACGGAAATAGGTTTGGCATTTCGTCCGGCCAAAATGCGGCCGATATAAGAATGACGCTTCTAAGGCCATTGACCTTCAGCGTGAGCGCAGTTTGGAAGAGGGCCTTTTTATTTTTATTTTTTTTGTTGAATTTCTGACCGGCCTTTGCGTCTTGTTAGACAGGAATGCTGCTGTGTGCAGAAGCCCTATTTCTCGTTTATTTTTTTATTTTTATTATTTGTTGTCTTTTGGTATTTGAACATTATTTTATAGATCGTTTATAGTTAACTTGGATGAACGGTAAACATCGCTGCTCTATTTTCACCTTACTTAAGTATCAGTTTTCCTAACGTAATTTAATGGTATTTACCTGTGTATGTCGTTGGTTTAGTAAATCATGATTTTATGTCGTATGTGTAATTTGTAACACTTGTACTTTAACACTATTTATTATCTGTTTCACGAGTACAAATCAACGTGCAACTTTTGTGGCAAACTTACGAACCTATGCTGAAATTGCGGGTAAGTGTTAGGATATATTAAAACCTATTTTTGAAATAGTGAGTGATTTTAAATTTTAAACTATAAAAAAATGTTAGATTAAAAACGAATACAATACAATTTTTCAGAAGTAAGTAAGGAAAGTCCGCCAATCCGCACTTGGCCGGCGTGGTGGACTATGGTCCGAACTCTCAGAGAAGACCGGTGCCCAGCGTTGGGACAATAA
Organism: Doberes anticus; assembly: GCA_018250115.1. NCBI lineage: Eukaryota > Metazoa > Arthropoda > Insecta > Lepidoptera > Hesperiidae > Doberes > Doberes anticus. The sequence goes on along the minus strand of DWKW01001685.1, from coordinate 7,990 downwards.
TGGGTTGATGAAGTAAGGAAAGAGAAATCCATAAATTAGGTAAATAAAAATAATGGCCCTTTGTGCGTCGTACCTATATCGTTTTGGTAAGTAAATAAAATCGGCTCGCGAGTCGACGTCATACGCGAAGGTCGCGACGTCTCGAAAAAATGTTAAACGTTAATAGCAATGTAGCTGCGGAAAATGAATTATATTAAATTAAATATGCATCCTTCAAAAAATTTATCCAAATAAATACGAGATGGTCAAAAATTCAGTAAGTACCTTTTTTATCGGTGACTACTAGGCTATCACGCGTAGGCTAGGCTAGGTAAGTGAATGATAGCCTAGTGGATAAGAATGTCGGCCTCCCGCTTCGAGGGGTCGGGGTCAACAACCTCTAATTTTTTAAAAATATGTTAAAAAACTATTTGGACATTTTGTGCGTACTGATTATTTAAAAAAACATAATTAGTCAGTATAACGCTGAAGGAAATCTAATAAAACCTGCGTTCCTGAGGATTCTTCGTAATTTTCTCCATGACATGGATGGCCTTAATCTTTTTATCTTTGATGGAAGATCTATGTCCAGTAGCGGGACGGGATAATGACCTATGTATTCCAATAATTTTGACTTTGGTGATAATTTATTTGGTCCACGCTGTGTTAAGTGCGTGTAAATTTGACATACCTACTCACTCATACAGAAAATAGTCGAAGACAGTTGGTTTGGTGTATTGAAGATTCAAATGTTTTATACGTTCAGAATATCTAACGAACATGCAGGCCACCCGATGCCAAGTGGCTCATTGACATCCACATCAAACCTCAACCAGCAAGGTTTTTTTTTGTCATTATAGCAAACAAGCATTCATGCCAACTGATAGTAAGTGGTCTCTGCAGCCCATGGACATCCAGGCGCGGTTCTAAGGGGGGGGGGGGGGTTACAGGGGTCATGACCCCGCCCCCAATTGTTAAGATTTAAAAAAAATCAACTACCTACTTAAAATTTTGAATAAATCGCGCTTTCAAATCTAATTAACTCGACTTATCTTATTATTAGTATGACCCCCCCCTAAATTTCACACTGTGACGGCGCCTGTGAACATCCACAAATTGTATGTAGATGCGTCGCTAATCCTGAAGTCTAAGCTGGAACGTCTAATTTCGAGTGTATTCTGCGTAAACTAATTAAAACCTTTAGACTATTAATAATTAGGATTGTTAATATATATAAAGCAACAGACGGTACATTAAATGAATTAATAATAAATAACGTGTCACACGTATAGCCCCACAGTAGGATTCAACCTGTGTCGTAGTTGCCATGGACACACAGAAACAAGCACGAAAACATCCAGACCAAGTACAGAAATCTGAATTCATCATTCATATTTCTGCCTCGGGAATCGAACCCAGACCGCACGTTGACCACGGCGCCATACGGGTCGTCAAGATACATTATCTTATAAACGTATTTATTATCTATATACGTTTACGTTCTACGTAATTACCACGTTCTACGCAGTACGGAAAACGTATTAACTTGAAACAATATATTTCGACAATTCATTTTTGAGAATAAAATTTCAAAAACGCACGCAAAGTCGTCGACCGGAGACAAGGCCGCGTCGAATTCACGATACGATGCAACGATGCAAGCAACTCAGTGTAAAATGTCATAAGTGTTGAAATGTAGAATATTTTGCATCAAAAAAGGCTGGTGAACGATGAGAACTGCTGCGTTTCGGTTTGAAGGGTGTGGTTAGATAGAAGACACCGGACAAGAGGCATTCCAACTTAGTCCTCATTAGTAGCAACTCATCCACATACGACCTCAGATAGGACTTTCATCCCAGTTGAGGTTTGTTGTGGATATCCATGGGCTGCAGTGAACACTTAACATCAGGTGGTCTGCATTCTCGTTTCCTATTCTATTAACATATAAAAAATCCATATTCCACCACGCTGGCCAGGTGGTGGTGGCCAGGCCTGGCGGACGTCAGAAACCTTTGAAAACATTATGGCACTTCCACACTTGGGCAGGTACGTTCCTCACGATGTTCTCCTTCACCGTTAAAGCAGGCGATATTTGAGTTCTAATACAAATATAATTTCGGAAGTTTAGAATTACTGTCCTGATTCTTAACTGGTATCACTCACTTATGATATTGCAGTTATTATCTTCTGTGAAATCTACTTTAGATTAGGTGTGTTGAGGATTAAAAATTCAGTGTTTCGGAATTATTGATAGACTTGGCTAAAATGAAGAATATGCTTGACTTCGTGAATCATTGGCTTGAAATTGACTACTAGTTCCACTTGGTTCGGGCTTGGTTCCCAGCATCCACTTCTAATTCTAGGAAGTTGTATGCGTATTAGGAACTATTTATTTATTTAATGTGAAAGAAAACGATCATCAGCAAACCTACATGCCATTATGCCCTACATAATGTTCTTGAAACCTTCTCATCTATGAAGGTCCCATAACTCGGACATTAATGGATTGAGAATGACAAATACGTCCAATTTATTACAAAGTATGTACTTATGACAAAGTAGAACTAATCATAATTTAAAGTTACAAGTAGCTACTCGTAAATTGTACCTAGTCACCTAGTTAACGTACGTTGCATAGGTGGTTTTATTTTAAGATAAGTCTCCAAAAGTAATAAAATAGTAACTTATGACATTTTACCTATGACCCAATACAATTGCATCGGGCATTAAAGAACATTCGTGCCAAGAGTCCGCGACGATATACTTACACATTGTCATGCTGTTGCTGAATTATTAACACTAATGTCCCACTGCTGGGCACGGCTCACCGCTTAGAAAATGTTTAGGCCAAAGTCCAAGCGCTTGCCAACTGCAAATTTGGTGGAATTTAAATGCTTTTGTAGATTGTAGTGAATTGTAGATTTTTGATGGTGGTAGAGTCTTATGTCGCCGCTGTACCTATTTCTGCCGTAAATCAGCAGTGTGAGAACTACTGTGTTTCGGTTTGAAGGGTGTGGTTAGGCAGAAGACACCGGACAAGAGGCATTCTAACGTAGTCCTCATAAGTAGCAACGCATCCACATACGACCTTAGATAGGACATCGTCCTAGTTGATGTTCGATTTGGATATCCATGGACTGCAGTGAACACTCAACATCCGGTGGCTTGCATGCTCGTTTGCTATTCTATTAACATCAACAAAAAAAACAGGAATAGCAAACGAATGGTAGTGGAGCTACAACCATTAAATACTTTAAAACGATAATAGAATAAATACTGTGTAGCCTTTCTATAGAGCACTGATGTTACGTGCACTACAGCCCATAGACATCCGCATCTACCTCAAGTATGACCGAAGTCCTATTTGAGGTCGTACTTGAAAGCGTTGAACCTCTATCACCCCCAGGACCAGGCGGAAGTTTTTTTTCCTCCACACCGATCGCCCACGAGAAGAGGTCTAAATTGGAATGCCACCTGTCCGGTGTTTTCTACCTAACCATATCCTTCAAAATAAGACTTTACCTATTGGTAATCACCATCAAAAGTACCAGCACCAGTTAAACCGGTATAAGGAGGAGTAGCAGACCAGGTTCCCTCTCTGTGGTAAGTAAACGGTAATTTGGTAAATAAATCATTAAACAATAAGAAACAAAAGTTTCTAATCTAATCGCACTCGCAAATTACGTAGCATCATATCCAGCTAATTTTTTACCGGTAATCCACATTAACTCTTAACTCCAGAACAGCTGTGGTGACAAAAAGCGGCAGATGTAGCATTCGGCACGGACCATACTAGTAATACAATTGCACCTTTCGTCACTGTAATGCCACTTGTCGGGCAACAAACTGTGGAGTATCTTGAATCTTCCCGTTTCTAGTTACATGCGAGACTCGTTCCAGAACAAACGCACTTTGCTCTGACTTTATAACGAAGTAAGTTCTTGGTCTCTTCGTATAACAAGTACGAGTATCTGTTTACGTTACACTTGAGTAATAATATAAAGTGCAGCAGTGCAGGGTTCTCGAATTAGGTTTCGAATCCCACTGAAGGAAAATTCGTGAAGAATCCTGAACGCTTAAAAATTCCCGTGATGTCGGTTGAATATGGAGACCAACAGCCCACATTCAACCAGTGTTAAGAAATCTTCAAGATAAAAAAAAAAATTCGCGTAATAAGTACGAAATTTTTTATTATCTCTCAAACCAACGCCTATTTATCCTTTTTGTTTATTTAATTAATATTATTTAGAAGAAATAAATAACGTTTCACACTCCTAGCCCCAAAGTAGGATTTAACCTGTGTCGTGGATGCCATGGACGCACACAGAAACAAGCACACAAACACCCAGCCTAGGTACAGAAATCTAAATTCATCATTAAAATTTCTGCCCCGCTGAGAAACGAACCCAGGACCCATCGAACACAGTCTGCACGTTGCCCACGGCACACTATATTGGATGCATGCCATCTTTATGTTCAACGTGCCTTTTCCCATAACTGGAAATTTTAAAGTAAACGCGAGCAAAGCCGCGGTTAAGAGCTAGTATATTCATATATAAAACAGTGTATACAGCAATATTTATGTACTTGACGTACTATTGGAGCTCAAAATACTAGGACCTACTTTGGGTTTCCGTTCACACAAGCGAGCAAGTACGGTTAATTGAGCACATGCAAAAGTTATTCACGCGGTTATCCAAACGAAATTGACGTAAGTACGCATATATGTAAATTTTATTAGTTGGGTAGTTTCTGCTTTGAAACATAAATTTTCTTTTGGCTTTACTTTCCATAAGAGTTTTATGGGGTAAATTGTTTATAATTTTATAGTTTATGTCGAAGGCGGCACTACCAATACTGGCCCAATTCTAGCGTGAACCAGTAGTGTGAGCATTGCTGTGTTTCTTTTTGAAGAGAGTGGTACGGCAGAATACACTGGACAGGAGTCCTTTGTCCTCGGAAGTAGCAGCGCATTTGCGCGCGACCTCAAATAGGACTTCGGATATTTTTAAAGTTAGATGTCCATGAGCTGTAGTAACCACTTAACATCAGGCTACCTCCATGCCCATTTGCTACTCTTTTGCAATAAAAAAATTATATTCATTACTTAACATACTTGGATTTACTTATGTTTATCAGCCGAAGTACACTATGCGTTGGCAGTCAATTTCGTAAGGGTCTACTGAATACATAAATGTTCACGCCATTAAAATAACGAACTGAACTTATCACAACAGTTATTATCAAAGGTTAGTTAAATTATGACTTAAGCTCGATACAATCAACCATAACAGCTAACTAGCTAAATGGTCAGATTATAGATAAAGCCATAGTAACCGCTTTTGTTTACGCAAATCATAATGTGAACTAGATTTTACATACATTGTATAACACTTTTAATGGTTGTAGAGTCTTTGTCGAAGGCGGCGGCACTACCGCAACACCTATTTCTGCCGTAAAGCAGCAGTGTGAGAACTGCTGTGTTTTGGTTTGGAGGGTGTGGTTAGACCGGACAAGAGGCATTCTATCATAGTTCAGGTATACTGTGGATGTCCATGGGCTGCTGTGACCACTTAACATCAGGTAGCCTGCATGCTCTAGACTCTATCATCATTAAGATTCTATCACCATTTTTACCACTTTATCGTAAATCCAGGAATCAAAAGTAAAAGTTACGTTCAGTTAATATATTTAAAATTTAAATCGTAAATTAACCGCACACTTTCCACTTTCACGGCCGCAGATGGAAAGATATTACTTTAAATAAAACCATTATAAAACGTATGAAAGTCTGTGTTACTATATTAACATAAGAACAACTGATAACTTTTTATAGCGTAGAAGAGTTACACTTACAGAAAAGTTCATTCGACAAGATATAATTTTGAAATACTTTACTTACGTCTAGGTATTGCTGTATTAATACACGTGTGAAGGTAATTTAATGATTATATTTGTTAGTAAGTGGTTACCCGTAGAGTTCAGCATCGTTAGATAAAATGGTTACATGACAAGAAAGTTTTAAGTAACAACTCGGCAAGGAAAAGTGTAAAAGACACGAAAATTAAAGTATAGTAAAGAAAATGAAAGGACATATTCTTAACGTCTTACATCTAACACGACCATTGATATCTACTGCTTTCGCTACAAATACTTTCGACGACTTTACTTGTAGTTCGAGGGTTCGCGAGCATTGTTACCTTCGTGAGATTGAGATACGACAACGAAGTTACCACAAACGTTGCCATTAGACAGCTGAAACAATCCACAATGGCACGTGAGAGGAATCGCATGGGAGTTTTTTTCTCCATTTGAATAACGCGTCTAAGAACAAAACGCCATTCTTCACGGCAACGGATACGGTGCGTTTATCGCCCCATGTCAGAGTGCCAATTAACCACAGCAATTAAGTCGATATGAACTGTTGCGGAACGAGAAATCGCGTAATCATTTAAAAAATTATGACACCGGGATAACGTAACTCTCCAAAAACATTAAGACACTTACTTCGTAGTACTAAGTATAGGCTGAGGTCAAAGTAACTTCAACAATTTTATTTCTAAGCACACCCGTTAAATTAACTTGATGTGATGTAGAAATAAATCTTTATTTTCATTAAAGCATTCGAAATTACTGATAAGATTTCTTATTCAACAAAAATAGCTAATATCACAACGATCCTAAATTAATTTGACGCAAGAAAATAATTGACGTCAGTGGCGCAGAAAATCTCTTTCATATACAATATAATCATATTTTTTAAAACTTTTTTTTTTTAAGTTTTAGTGAATTATTGTTTGGATGACATCCTTGCATGCTTATAAACGTAAAAATATTTACTAACGGAGTTACAAAAAGGCCACGAAAATACATACAGCACTGATTACCTAGTTGTATTCAATGTTGCTCAAACTATCACGGGATTCATCATCATCATCAATGAATGAACTATCTGGAATAATTTAATAAGCCGTTAATCCAGTAATCAAATCTATAGAGAAAATCTAATCAATTCCAAGTTGCAGAATGGAAAGTACACAACAGGCGATAGACACTAAAGCTTTTCCCAGAACCGGTTCCGTCGGTCGGAATAAAGGTAAAACATCTGATAACGAGGCAAATGACCACGTGAAAGCACGTAACGGCACGTGGTTAAAGACGCACCTACAATGCCTATACAAAAACGTACATACACTCATATATTTTAGATAGGAGGTAAATTAGATACGAGGATGCTTTTTTTTTAAATTAACAATCCGATCTACTGAACGTTGCGGTCTGGGCGCAGAATCTGTGGGATGAGAGTGACGCATTCCGCGAGGCCCATAGGACATGCTAAGAAGCGAACCAGTGACGTTAATAGTAGCTAGATACCTTCCCTTCTAACGTGGTGCTAGGACGGGAAGGTATTTCTCCTTTGACACTCACCATGTGCAACCGTATTTCTGCAATTTGTGTGCATGAATGAACGTACGGATATTTGTTACTCAATCTCTCAAATTTAGAAAGAGAGAGAATTTTAATACGCATGGATTAGCAGAACTATGGATACAGCTTGACCTCTCTGTGGTACGTGGTGTCGTACACTATTTAAATTGATATCTTGTTTTTTCACTTATAATCGGCGTCATAAGATGAATTTTTAACTACGTAATTGAACGTTTCTTTATAACTATAATTAGTAAGATCCAAGATAAAATTAATGCACAAGTACAAATTATTATTGCCTCGCAATTCTTGTTTAATAGCTTAAAAATAGCTTCTTTGGTTTGAGATTAAATACTCATTTTATGACTCTGATAAGAATCGCATATCTTATCAAAGTTTTCGATCAGCCAATGATTGGAAATGTTCGGATTTCATAACAGTTAAACGATTCAAATGATGACGTACTTTTAGAATTTTATGTGCAATGATTAGTGCAGTAGTAAATATTACGGACCACCAAGTGTTGACTACGGCTTGGAGACTTCTACTTGGAACATAATATCCATTGCGACGTAGACTGACC
>DWKW01001684.1:0-12175 GCA_018250115.1 Doberes anticus | reverse complement strand
AAAAACTAACCTTATTTAAATAAAAATACGTAATTTAAACTAGTAAAATAAATATTATAACGTACCTGTTTGCCTGCACCTTGCCATTGTTGCTGGTATCACATACAAATGCAGAAAAAATAGCCGATATTTATGTAGCTGCTATTGGGTACCTCAAAGATTACTTCATTGGCAATCATGCAAAATGATTGGTTGCCATGATCACCTGATTATACGCGATTAGTTGGCTCATAGACGAAGGACCAATATTTTGTACTTTATACAGGCACTTCGGCCATTGCTCATCACAAGTATCCTTAAATTGCCGGCCTTAATGCCGCGAAACATTTTGTACTTTATAAAGACCCCGCGGCCTCAGGAGGATATGTATATCAAGGAACGATTGAACCGGGATGTAATGGTTTATCTTCCAAAATTATTATCAGCTTAGTGTAACAAGCAGCTGTCCTTCAAACAATGCGTTACCGCATACTTATGCAACAGTCGACATTTATGTTAAAAAATGTGTATTTTACCTCATCTGTCATATCAAAAGGCGTAAGATCTGAAAGCATTGCAGGCAGAAGGTTTGATTATAATTACCAGATTTCTGAGATGTCTAAATTGTGGCCAAGGGCTATTTTCGAAATGGTTTAAATGTATGGAAAACCTATATGCTCAGTGTTAATTCTCAGATCTGTTCAGTTGATGTGGTCTACACCATAATTTAAGTGTATCTGATTGCCTTTAGCGTGACCCTTGTATCTATTTTATTCATGTGAAGTCACAAAATGACAGCGCTATAAACTGTTATAGGAACGTACATTTTTAAAAATTCAAGATATTACTTCTAAAAATCATAAATAGCTGGATTTAGCTTGCCATTCTTTTTTACAGTGGTAGCGATCTACGATTACTACGCTGATAAGGAAGACGAGTTATCATTCCAAGAGAGTTCAGTCATTTACGTACTGAAGAAGAATGACGACGGCTGGTGGGAGGGAGTGATGGACGGTGTCACCGGACTCTTCCCGGGAAACTACGTCGAACCATGCGTGTAACGTATTTCTCGTCGTCTAATACTGATTGGCTCTAACTACTATAATTCCACTCGTGGATGTAAACATTATATTCGTCTTGACCAGGGTGTCGAGAAAACCACCGATATATAACATTCCTAACACGAAGCATGTTGGCAGTGTGCAGGGTCGTATTCGCAGTAGGTTTAAAAGCACTGCCGTATTTCTGCAATACAGTTTAAAGAGCATCGAACATTATTATCTTCGGCCCTTCAGTATTTTGAAATACCTTGATTCGCCGGCCTATGATGAAACATGTGTCGATCAATAAAATAAGTGATTACAAACAAAAAGTACGACAAATTCTATTCCATAAATGATATACTTTTTGAGATATTTGAATTCTAAAGTGTAAAAACATGCCGAGTGTTTTGGTGATTCATATTAAAAGAATTTGTAGAAAATTTCCGAAGTCATTTCTGCCAAACTGTAGGCCAGTATATTACAAACGACAAATTATTACATTGCACACTTTATACAGGTAGGTATTTTTTGTAAGTAATCGCTTGCTATGTCCGTTGACAATCAATTTCATAGTCGCTGAAACTACGTTTTTTAAAAATTGCGGACAGCAGGTATGCCAGGTTCAATACAAAAATGACCTTTCGCCACCCGACCAACACGGATTTACCAATGTATTAAATGTACTGCCTTATTAAATGTTCAGCTTTTAACTGTGCTGTAGGTAATTCAGCGAATTTCTGTAAACTAAAATAGCGCCAGTTGTCTGTGCATATTGAGTGACCCAGAAACAATTTTAAAACTAAGAAAAATAAGTTGATTGTATATCATGACTTGTACAATATAGGTAACGATGTTTAAAAATATATATTTAATGTACAGACATAGCCCCGTTACAGTTTTATAGTAGTATATAGATTTTGTAAAAGTAGTGAATATGACTATACTTAACCTATCTATTTGTCTTGCCAGGATTTAAGTCTATCCAAAAATTGACAGTCCCATTCAAATCTATTCAGCAGTTTTTGTGTAAGTGAACATACAAGTAACTTAAATAAAAAAAATCGTTCAAAGTTCTGATCAAGTAGATGTTTAAGAAATTACCTGTTACAATTTTGTAATTGTATATAGTTATTAATTTCATGTCATTTCTTACATAGGTTAGGTTGGGTTTGTAATTAAGTTAGAAGCATTATCATAGTTTTTAAGTTATTTTGTTTCTATTTACCATTTATATACACATATTTCTATCGCCTACCTATTACGCAAGTTTAATATTTTTACAAATATTTTGTGGATGACAATGTCAATTTTATGTTTTCTTTGTTAACAATTTAATGCTATTTGTAGGACATATTATACGAAGATGTATTGTTGGTTAATCAAGTGTTATAATACTAGAATGACATTATTATTAAAGTGTGAAAACTATCTTAGTATATACTGTGCTTGTTATGAAGAAAATAATGATTGGACTAGCTATTACTTTTTATTATGGAATGACATAGGTCTTATACAATAGCTTTATATGAAGTATGGACACTTTATTTATTTAAAAATTTAAAAGAATGTAAATTATAGGATAAGAAAGTTGAATAGATGTTCATTACTCATTTACATATAATGTTATGTATGACCGTCATTAAATAATTTATATTCAGTGATTTGTATTTAAATAAAATGCTAAACTCCAAGCAATTTTTTTTATTTTATTTTATTTAATTAAAACCTATTTATATATAAACCTACCTTAATTATTGCGCTGACATCATATTGTATTTTATGCCACACATTAAATATAATGTAACATTTGAGATATAAATAAATTATATGAACTGCTACCGAGAAACAAATCATCCGATTATTTTGGGATTTAATTAAAAATTATCTTTATTCAAAATAATGAGCATAAAGGTCACCCATTTTGTATCCATATCACAGAATATCTCTCGTAGATTTTTTTGTTTAACAGTAGTGACTAAGAAATTAAATACTGTAATAGCATAGAGTATACGGCTGTAATAGTGAAACGCAAATAATAAATCCACAATTATTTAGTAATGACGAGTTTTCTGTTATAGACAGAAAACTCGTTTAGGCACAATTACTTATCAGGATTATATATTGAAACAGTTGACATGTTGGAGAAATCTGACTACTATCTCAGCTAATGTCCTTATTAAAAATATTTTAACTACTTATGCATCTATATTATTAATTTTAGTAGTTTATATTGATATTTTTGGTTATCCTCTCCCGCCTTTCGTTCCACATTCATATTAAGTGGTATGATTTTAATGACTTAATCAGATCGAATAAAAGCAGAATACTGTGATCACACTCTTTATTTTCAGACTAGATCATGAATTGACTACCATGATTGTGATCATTGACAAATCTAAAGACTTGCTTCCAAGGATCAATCAATTGGATACTATTTACTTTACTAGTTTATGTATTATGATATTACTAGCAAGATTCTGGTAGTGTACTTAAAATTACGAATATTAATAACAAGATTATTTTCACCAAAGTAGTAAAAGTGGTGTAGTATGAAATGCAAATTTAAAAAAAAGTCTACTTCATTTATTTTATTTCCATTAATATTTACATCTGATCAAATATGTAAAATACGTGTCTTATATGCTAACTTATAATCATAGACTTATTCCTTATCTTCAAGTTCCATGTTTTCTGTCACAATATTGTCTTTGTCAGCAATATCTTTGCTTTCTTTAGATTCAGGTGCACTAGAAGTCACAATTTCGGGGCTTTCACTACTCACATCAATTATTTCTTTCCTATCCAGTCTTGCTTCCTTCTTGTCCTCAGGTTGAGGAGTCCTGTGAAAAAATAAAGGTTACTGATATTGACAAAATGAATGAAAGTGTATGAGTTCATCATCAACCTATTATTGTCCCACTGCTGGGCAATGAGTCTTTTCAAAGAGATGAGAGTTTAGGCCATAGTCCACCATGCTGGCCAAGTGCGGATTGAAGGACTTCATGCCTTTGAGAACGTTCAGGCATGCTGGCTTCCTCACGATGTTTTCCTTTACTGTTACACTGTGATAATTAATTCATAATACTCATATTATTTCGAAAAATTTGAACAGATAATATTTCAAGAAATAACCTCTATTTGTCGGGATTTGAACCTCAACCCATCATAGCGTTGTCGAGATGCTAAAATATTAGGCTATCGCTCACTCCATGTGAATGTGAACACACACACACTATGTGAATGAGTAACTTTAACTATGAATGAGTAACTAGTTAATTATATTTTTCAGTAAAATATATTATTACAATTTTATTAGACCAATCAGCCTTGTCAGTGTAGACTGCTGTTTGAATATCCATCCTTGATACTTTAAATTAAATCTTGTTAAAAACTTTGTAATCTAAATATTTAGTGTACTTACTTTACTGGTCCATTTACAATTTCAATAACATCATCATCTTCATACTTAATATTAACAACAGCCTCGACTTTCGTCTGGATACTCTTCAAAGCAGAATGGAATATTTTCGAGCTTGCCTGTAAGAAATATTGTATTTGTACGCAAATGGAAATATATGAGGTATTCATTTCTCAGACACTTCTGTACGTAATTACAATAGCATACAAGCTTGCAAGCTATCTGAGTGGTCACAGTAGATATATTATCCTGTGAACTAAGTTATAACGGTTGCTGTGAGATGTAGGTGTAATGGTGCCTTAAGAGTTACTACTACTACCACTATAGGTTATAAAATGTACAATCGTCTGTCAATGTTAAAAGCATAGATACATCTTTTGTAAATGTGTAGTCTTATGTCAAAGACTTGCCTGCAGCATAAACACTGCTGCACCTGTTTCTGTCATGAAGCAGCAGTATTAGCACTGCTGTGTTTCGGTTTAAAGAGTGTGGTTAGGCAGAATACACTGGACAGGAGGCATTCCAACTTAGCCTTCAGAAGTAGCCACAATTCCACATGCAAGCTCAGGTAGGACTTCAGAGCTATTTGATGTGGATGTGGATGTCCATGGGCTATAGTGACTACTTAACATCAGGTGGCCTCACTTGTTAGTCCTTTAATAAAAAAAGACCCATATTAATTTTAAAATTTTGACGACCGGTATGGCACCGTGGTCAACATGCGGACTGCCGTTCGGAGGGTCCTGGGTTCGATTCCCAGCGGACAGAAATTTGAATGATTTAGATTTCTGTACCTGGTCTGGGTACAGAAATCTGGGTTGTGTGCTTGTTTCTGTGTGAGTCCATGGCACCCACGACACAGTTTAAAACCTACTGTGGAGCTGTGAGTGTGAAGCGTTAAAAAAAAAAGAAAGATAAAAAATACTCGTGATCAGACAACAAAACATTTTTTCATCAATGTGCAGGCATGTCACTGTTACAATGATATAATAGTACAGATTGCACTGTAACAGTACCGTGAGTGAGGTAATACGCGCGCGGGCGGCGGCGAGGTGCGCGGACAGGTCGGACAGCTGGTGCAGCGCGCCGCGCTCGGCCTGCTGCGTGTGCGCGGCAGCGGCGCGCGCGGCCCGCAGCTGCGACTGCGCCGACTCTAGCGCCGTCTCGAGCCGCGTGCGCGCCTCCGTCGACTTGGCCGTGCTCGTCACCAGCGCCGCCACGTCGATCACGCGCGACTGCCACATCACGATGCCTGCGCGGTCGTAATCACATGTAACCATTAGTCGTAAGAACATTGTTGCAGTATTCAACTGCATCCCAATGTCAGCATGTTACAAATTGCGCGCATTTTTATCTGGTTTCTTAATTTCAATGACAATGACAATGACAATGACAAATTCAATGACAAAGACAAAGATAATATGGACACTGAACGTACTGACACATTGTCATGCCTAGAGCTAGATCCAAATCACTAAGTTTTTTATTCAATACACGTACTAATACTGTAATAAGAAATACTAATAGGTAAGGTTAAACAATTTTGGTCAGGTTAAAAATATAAAACAATTTTAAATACTTTTTAGAAAACAACTTCATGTCGAACAAAAATTTCTATGTTCATAACTGATTATTCAGTGTCTATTTCAATTACTACATTTATAAAAACCAACATAACATTTATATTTTGGATTGTAATAGATTGCAATTTGTCTAGACAATAACTATAGCCCTATGATTAACTGGATAAAAATAACATGATTAGAATAAATTGTACTAAAGCTCAAAACATACAACATTTACTCACCAGTATCACTGACATCTTTAGTCTCAGAAGGACCACCTGTCTCATTGTTACTCGGCCGGTTGAAAACTGGCAATAGTTCACGATTTCCAGCAGCAATGGCTGCTTCCAGTTCTGCAATCTGTTTTGTCAAAATATACAAATAAACTTTAATTTTACTCTGTAATGTAATCCTACTAACATTATATTTGCAAAGGCATGTGAGGATGGATGCCATCCATCCAACTTTGGTATGCGGTACTTGAATACTGGAAAATGCCATATTGACTTAAGCTAAATTTAAACACGATTGCTCAAGGAGAAATTTGGGAGGCCGATAAAATTAATGTAATATATATTAAATTAATAATGTGCAGCGACAACATCGCAGGCATCATTCTTTATTATAGCAACAACAATTTTACTACATTAATTTAAAATTTCACGCATAAAAATAGACACGATAATAATTATAAACAATATGTAATATGTTTAATGCAATTATTGATTACAATCAATTATATGACATTGTGAAAATTGTGACTATATAGAATATTTCATTGTTGGATGCAAGTCTTTCGACAATACTTGAAAGCCAGAATACTCCAGCATTCTGACATTCCAGTGGATCATGACAAATGTGTAACCCTCATAATATACTTATGGTAGATACTCCCAACATTCAAATAACACAGTGTAGATTGGTAATATTATTGCATGTAATGAGTGAGTGATAGCCTAGTGGTTAAGCATCTGGAACCCGCTATGTTGTGTCGAGTTCTCCATAATGTTCTCAAAGGCATGTGAAGTCCGCCAATCTGCACTTGGCCAGCGTGGTGGACTAAGGCCTAAACTATCTCATTTCTGAGAGAAGACCTGTGCCCAGCAGTGGGACAATAATGGGTTGATGACATTGCATGTAACACTTACAATTATTAAAACTTACATGAGGAGGCACTTCATTGTTGACAGGCACTGTATCAAGTGGCAGATCCTGCATTGCCTCAGGGGTGCCAGCAGCAAGGTCCTTGATACTTTGCATAAGAGATCTGTAAAAAAGCACGACTCTTTATTTTGTTCCATTTTTTATCATTTCAATAAGACAGGGTGTTCCATATTACATGTGCTTTTAATTCAAACTCATGATAATAGCTATAATAGCACAGTAACACTAGTTAATAATACTTATAATATATAATATTTCTTTTCAAAACAATATGATATACAGAAACACACTGGCATAAATTGAAATGTAAATTTTGCAATTAGTATGTGTGCTAGGATAAACTTGGGGTGAAGTCACTAGTATATATATATATATAGCACATAACACCCCAGCCTCAGGTCAGTTATAATTTTTTATCGATTTCTTATAATGTAATGCAACAATTTTTGTAACAATCTGAATCAAAACTAATAAGAAACGAAAATTATATGCATTTCTGTGCATTTCTCTGTGTTGTGTGTAGTTATGATGTAAATGAGCTATTTAACTTTCTTAGAAACATCATGTATGTGATAAAATATTTCATAATTATTAATTGTAACTCCAAGATGTTATTTTTACTTCTACACATATGCAATGAACATGAGCAGATGCTCGATTTGGTTGTTACAAATTTTCAATTTAAGCTTCATCTCAGGAATTCGAAAATATCGAATGGTTGAGGAGTCACTGAACTGCAATTATGTTAAAGTTATTTAGAAGTTCTTATTAGGCCGCCCATTTCATTTCATAAAATGGATAAGATATTACAAAATATATTTTTGATTTTCTACTTTCTTTGCAAATTTTTGCAAGTTTGAAAATTTGCGTTTCATTAAGTTCTCCTAAGACTTTAAAATAAAATGTAAGAGAAACCTACTTATAGCTGAAGGTGTCCTTGATGCACACTTTATCCAATATGACGCGGATCTGCGAGCGCGACAATTGGAGGCCGAGGCTCATGAAGAGGTTCTGTAGGTCCTTCTTGGTAATGTTGCCACCACGTGAGGTGTCGAAGTACACCAGCGATAGCAGCAAGTAGGGGTCGGGAGGCAGTTCCACGCCGCGTCCGCGTCGTCGCGGGGAATTACTGCGCTCGTCGTCACTATGAGATTCCTGAGAACATAATTAACATAAGTAATACTTTTTAACTATTTGTAAACTGAGGAAGACAGGGACCGCTAACACCACACCGCTAAATTCTGAGCACTACTTTTAGATATGCGAAGAGTTAAGGCTGTAGACTGATATGTTGACTATAACTTCTACCAACGTTTGGCTTATGTGCTTCAATTGCCAATGCTAAAGGTTATGACACTACCAGTGTAGTTGTGACACCTCTTGTCGTCAGTGGTTTAAAATGCATCAGCAAGAACACAACTTTCTTATACAGTTATTGTTCTTACTGGTGTATTGTAGATTTTTTAAAGTTTTAGTCTCTCATTATAAAATGCGTAGTTCTCATAGCCCGCCCACCTAGATATTATTATTAATCAAAGTCTGTATAAACATCTTGTGTGAAACATACTCATTGTTATATTCTATGGCAACATTAAAATAAGCCATCGTTAGTACACTGGCAATGTTTTTCGCCTTCTTCCTGTACGTAACGGCGAATACAGTTATTGAGTGAGCTACTGCGTTTTTATCTGCAAACCCAAAAATAGACCCATTCAAATCTCAAGAACCTGCTTCGTGCGTCTTGCGGGTTGTTGCATACAATCATAAAGTTTTTTTTAGATATATAAATCATTTTAAGCATTGAAAAAAAAATCCACACTAACCCTTCTATCACGACGACGTGAATCCCTTCTATCGTCGCGCTTATCATCTTTCTTGTCTCTGTCGTCCTTCTTATCTTCTTTCCTTTCTTCAGTCTTCTTTTTCTCATCTTCGGTCTTCTTCTCGTCTTTCTTCTCAATGCTCTTGTCCTTTTCTTTTACCTCTTCCGCTTTCTCTGGTAATGTGTATAACGTCTTGTAAATGTAGAAACCGAAGTCTCGCATCAACATCTCATTGAAGAGTTCAGCGAATACAAAAAGCTGTAGAATATACATCAAATAAGAATATGTTAATAAAAGAGAAGGTTCACCTAATATAATTCTAATAATAATAATTTCTAAACTGGTAAAGGCACTGGTAGTTCAGGAAAGTTAAATCATCATCATAATCATTAACCCTTTACTTTCCCATTGCTGGGCACGGGTCTCCTCTCAGATACGACAGGATTTAGGCCATGGTCCACCACGTTTTCCAAGTGTGGATTGGCAGACTTCACATGCCTTTGAGAACATTATGCAGAAGTCTTGAGCATGCAGGTTCAGGCATGCATTCCTGACGATGTTTTTCCTTCACTGTTATAGCGTATGATAATTAAGTTATAATACACACATAATTTCGAAAAATAGAGGTGCGTGCCAGTATTTGAATTTTAAGTTATCAATCTTACGTAGTTACAATTTAAATTTTATTTGCCCAATATGTAGAGTTCTCTTACGTGGAAGTCACAATCCTATATATTGAAGAGAAAAGGAAACGCATACTGCATGTCATATAAATAATTATAAATTCACATACCTCAAAACTATGTTCCTTGTTGTCAGTGATACGGTAGTCAAGCAACAGTGAGAGAGTAGCAACATTACAACTAAACTTGCCACCCTTTGCGCTAGACGATGGATGTACAATAATGTGGGGCGTGCTCGGCAATTCGTATCGTGTTTTCAGCGTATGTTTCTCCTTCTCCAACTATGAAACGAAACAAATATACTGTTATAAAATTTGCTGTTTATTGAAAGAGTATAATCATAAATGGCGGCATGTACTTCGCAGGTTGTAGTATGTTGAATAAAATTAATTGCTAGCAACATTATCCTTTACCATATTTAACTGTAAAAAGTCTATGTCAAAGGCTTTCCTTAAAAAACTACAGATGTAATGAAAAAAAAAGATGAGCTTGTATTTATTCATCAAACTATAAATACCTTTTTCTTTTCTTCTTCAATTTCTTTTTCTGTTTTAGGTTTTGCTTCCTTTATCCTATCCTCAGGTTTATCCTTGACTTCTTTTTTGGGTTCATCATTGTTTTTGGTTGCCTCATCCTTCTTTTCAACATCTTCCACCTTTTCTTTATCACTGTTTTGTTCAGGTTTTGCATCTTTCTCAGCAGGTTTATCTTCTTCTTGCGGTGGTTCTTTGCTGTCCGCCCCAGCCTCATCATCATCATCCTTGATCACAATTTCATCGCTTTCTTTCTTTTGTATAGGTTCTTCATCATCTACTTCCATAACGTCATCACACTTTGAGTCTTTATCTTCCTCTGTTTTTAATAATTTCGATAGACGAGAAATTAGCTGCCCGCGGAGGCCTATTATAATTAAAATTAATTGATAACATTCAATTATATTTTAAGTCAATTCAAGCGTTATTATTTCAATAGTTATTTCTCAAGAAAAATTTAATGTAGAAAAATTGGAGGTAGGGGTTTTAAATACCGAACCAAAGTGCCAGCTACCAATATGTGAATCACTAGGCAGGCAACTAGTGAGTGATAGCCTAGTAGTTAAGCATCACCACCTCACTATGGTGGGCAGAAGTTCAATTCTCAGCACACTCCTCTGTTTCTCAAAGAACTATCTATTAAATTTTTTCGAAATTATGTGCATATTATAAAATAATTATCACTTGCTTTAACAGTGAAGGAAACCTGTATGTCTGAGAGTTCTCCATAAGATACTCAAAGGTATGTGAAGTCAACCAATCTGCACTTGGCCAGCATGGTGGACTATGGCCTAAACTCTGTCATCTCCAAGAGAAGACCCGTGCCCAGCAGTGGGACTATAATAGGTTGATGACAGGCAGACAAACTAAAGCCATATTAATAATTAATTTTAATTACCTTTACAACTAACATTTCTGGCTCTCAATTCTTCTCTTAATTGGTCAACTTTGATAGTCCTCAGGTCTAATTTGGAATAATGTGTCGGTTCTGGTTTTGCATCGTCATCATCGTTTTCATCAATGGTTATTGTACTGTCATTTGGGTCAGAATCCTGAAAATATTAACTGGTGTTAGAATTTACTTAAAAGTAACAATAACAACAATTTTTGTATGTGTGGTGGGCATTCAATTGGAAATATTAAAGAGATAAAATCTATCACTCTCCATAACGAAAGAACTTTCGAATTCCTTCAAATGTAGCGTTACATTTAAATGGTAATGGTAATGATAATTGAATTTGCATGAATCTGCCAAACAACAAGATGGTATGAAGTGGGCAGGTCTCGCTCGTAGGTCTTCGGCCAGACACGCTGCAGAAGTCAAAGCCAAAGATAACTGGGAACAAACAATTTTGGATTTTTCCGGCGCCACGTGCGATTCTGCTGCCCCCGGCGCAGACTTGGCCGCGCCGTCGCTGGACTGCGTATCTTCGCCGTCGAGTTTTCTTAAAGCTGCATCGCACGACGCCTTGTAGTAGTCCTGAACCGTCGTCCACTCGACACGCGACGATTGCGCCGACCACACGTCGGGCAGGAACAACACCACACACTCGAGCCGCGATTTTCCGCCGCTGCCCTCCCGCCAGTAGTAAAACTCCACCATGCGGTACCTGCACGGGTAATACAGCTATAGTGACGAATACTCACAATGTGGAGACTGTGCGAGCAACCACCCGCCTGCAGACATGGGCGCGACACATCCGGTACGCGAAACAATCGGTTCTTTGACAGACCGGTACATCGTCTGCTTCCAAACATAACCACTGCAGATGTACTGATGCCTCCATTCTCTCACATAAAGAATGTGTGCTGTGCCATGATTAATTTATGAAGCAACATCTTTGTCAAAAGTATCTTGAATCAGTGATTCATATATATAGTTAAAAAAAAAATCATATTTGTTTCATCTAATAAAAGAGACTTTTGACTGAAGAGTTAAGATAGTTGCAAATAATCAATCTGCATTT
>DWKW01001683.1:0-12176 GCA_018250115.1 Doberes anticus | reverse complement strand
TGTTAAAAAACTGACCAATGTTGTTTGTTAACTGTTTAATTAAGATGAAGAATACTCTATAGGACTGCATTGAAAAATAAGAATAACGATATTAATTTCATGACCAATTTTATTGTGCGGAAATCAATAACTCTTTCAAGATCATTAAACGCTTTTCGTTTCATTGTGATACCAAAATACCTGCTAATATTAGAAATAAAATTACAAAGTAACGCTTTCTATCTTCTGTTTGTTACGATATTTAGTTGAAGTTGTAAGCGTTTGAAGGGGACATAACCATATATACTACTGAAAATCTATTTGTTGTAGGTATTTATTTTTCGTTTTACTGTGCTTCGCGCTGAGGGCACAACTGATATTAAGTCTAACGGGTAAAAGGTTAACAACTGAGAATATGAACGGATTCAGCTTATAACACGAATTAATTTCTGTTATTTCAGAAATATTTTGTAAAAATAAAACAGCTATTACCTACATTTATTTTTTATTTATAATAGGCTTGTAAAATGCAATGTGATAACACAGGAATTACATTAAATAAATCGTAATAAAAAGGTTACTGAAACATTAACACTTGTTTAAATTTATAGCATTTAAAGTAGTTTTTCCTGAGGGAACACCTAAAGCGTATAAAATGTACCTGTGCTGTGCGCTGTGTTTTAAAATTATGATTCTGAGATTGATTTGTGTGTAAAATAATTTATAGGCCTAGTTTAAATAAAAAAACATTTCTAAACACGCAATAACATTTATTGTCATTTTTATTTGCACATACTGTTGCCCGTTACTTTGTTCGCGTGACTTTCAAATCATACAGACTAATGCAACACGGCACTACTCTACAAACTTACGATTTCTATATGAAATACACTTATTTGTGAGACGACTGGCGCGCCGCCTATTTTAATTTAGTAACATTCCTGGGCGTGCGCAGGCGATATCTTACTAAAATTTCATTTCAGTGGGATTAATAGTATAGGAACGCAAAGGGAAAAAACAAAGAAACATTCATTTTAACATAAAGACTAGACATCCGCTGCGACGTTTTCGCCGCATATAATAGAAAAAATAAAATGGCAGTACAGTGCTAACGTTTCAGACTCATAAGCCCTACAGTAGGATTTTACCTGTGTCGTGGGTGCCATGGAAACCCAGAAATCCAAATGGCAGACTGCACGTTGAGCATGGCGCCATACGGGTCGTCGTACTATTTTGATCGAGGTCAAGCTGTATTTCTGATCCTAATGATAATATATTTTGTTATGTTTGCGTAATTGATGAACATACAGACAAAAGCATTATTTAAAAAAAGGAATAAGTCGTTTTATCAAAAGGATCTTCAATTTACAGATGTGGCCCATAACAATTACAAATAGTATAGATTTAACCATGTTATTACATATTGCTATTACTTAGTAAAAACATATTAAAATTAAAAATGGAAGTGGCATGGGTTTATTAACCCTGTGTATGTATACCTGATTAGTAAATAAGAAAGAAATATCAGAATGTAGTCACCAATGCATCAAATAGCTTCTTTAAACTGTACTGCATAACTAAACTTCAGAATTAGCTCATCATAAGAATTGTTCCTAAAAATCCTTATTCATTAATATAATTACTGCAGATTACATTAATAAAGTGTTATATTAATGAGCCTTTAAAAGTAGTTTGATGAAAATGCTTACAGTTTAAAATTAGATTAGTAAAAAAGTATAATATACTGAATATTATTCAGTATTTAATTAATTTCAAAAATCTGTTCTGTAAGATAATATATCTTTTACTGAACTTGTGAAAACTAAATTTTGCAACTACTATAGATTAGAGATAATATGTATTTATTTAGCAGAAAGTGTTCACCAAGCACCACAGTATCTATAAAGCAACTTGAATAAATTTTTCTAACTCCTAACAGACATTGACTAGTAATACTTTTAAATTGTATCTACTTCAATATTTATTCTAAATACTGATGCTGGGTCAGCAAGCTCAGTTCTAATGGAATTTTCAAACCTTTTAAAAATCATTGAGAACTCCATGATATTCTGTGGCTTAGATTCTATCCACATTTTATCAAACTCATAAAATAAGTAACAATAAAACCTATGAAATAAGTTAATATCAGGTAAGTATTGCTTTGCATTAAACATGTATGTTTTTGCAGAACCATCTTTTAAGAGATAGTATGCCATGGATGTCAAATTAATACCAACAATTGCAAAGGTATATCCATATTTAGGATGCTTAGAATGGCTCAGAACATGACTTGATGCTTGAGGATATTCTTTTGCAAAGAACAAGAGGTTGTCAAGTCCCAGGAGTCCCATGCCACGGAAATCTGTTTTTGGATCATCACCCTGAAAAAAAGGAATAATTAAAAAAAAAAAATTGAGGATGGTAGAGTCTTAGGTGGTAACTTTAATTATGTGAGGCGAGGAGAGGGGAGTCAAGACAAATCTCGCTCGAGGGAGAGGGGGGATCTCAACAAACATTATGTAATTTTCACCAGGTCATGGGCTGCACCAGCATGCAATCAGCAACTCTCATGGATTGTCACAGAGCTATTGAGCTTCTGTGTGCCAGCAACATCAGTTAAGAGTTGCTAAATCAGAGTGAAGATTAAGGGGCAGATAATTTTAATGAAAACCACATGGACATGTTTGTTCCAGTCACTATTTAGACCACACATGAGTCTCTGTGGAATAAGAATGACTATTTTTCATAAAGCCAAATCTCACATCTTAGCAAAGTGGGTCCAAAAATCAACAAAATCATCTCAGATAAATCATGGATGCCCCCTTATATAGATATAATAATAATATAATCATTGCAGCAGTTATAGATTTATACATAGTTATAGTTTTGACTATCATTAGACAAAAGAAAATCTAAGATTTATTCTGTCAGAGATTTATTTATGATGTAAAGCGTGTGAAATCTGCCAAGACTGCCAACACAGAGAACTAATATTTTAATCCTTTACAATTTATTGGAATATAGCAACCAGAAGCATTTCAAAATAATATGATGTGAACAAAATCATACTTGAAAACCTATGTCTTGCCATTGCTTGGTTACGCGAGATTCTAATTCTTCGTTTGGTACAAGTAAGGACCATAGTTTTAGTAGCTTTTCTTCATGCTCAATGTTGTTGTTGTCAAATTGAGTTTTGCGCGTTTCTTCAACTTCATTCAACAATTGCCTGTAGCTCCAGATTTGTTCCAAGCATCGTCGAAATGATCTCAAAAATGGAACATGTAGGTTAGCATTGATCTTTTTAACTCTAACAATAATAGCAACTGATGGGTCTAATATATTCTGGAAATTAGCAGGAACAAATCTTCGTTCTGTAACGACGCAGTCCAAGAAAAAAGTTACTTCCTTTACATCTCGTGTGCGGGACAATATTAATGAATTCTCTACATTTATCGTCCTTTGAGCTCCAACTTTATCTCCATAGCAAATTCGTTGTAGTTCACACAGTCGAGTTGTTTTTCTCAAAAACCATTTGACAAAAGGCCTCAGATACCATTGCAACACAGACCAAAGGTTAAAAAATATCATTTCTATTTAAATTCACATTCCCTTTGTTTTCCTAATTTAATATATTTGTAGTATTTTTGACCCGGTTGCAAGGCAACGCACGAAGTTCAACGAACCACTACTCAGACTCACTAGCCGCTAGCTCGTACTATAAACCTACTGTCTATCTGCCGTTAGATAATGTCGCCAATGACATGACATCCACGTACTAAATGACATTTTATGACCAGTGCTGCCATGGTTGCCAACAATAAGATTGAAATCTCAGACCAATAATATTTCATAATAATATTTTCAGTTAAGCATATGTCAGATTTTATTTATAAAATAATGTGGCAATTCGATCATCTGGAATTAGCGGTCTGTGTGTGGAAAGATTTCTTTTTGATTTTTTTGCTGAAAAAACCTACTTAGACTTTTTTATAACAAGTCATATAACTGTCATCTAATCCTAATATATATTACGATGCCAAGAAGTATTTAATTTGAATGGCAACATACTTGACAGTTTAAGATATTTATGTTTAAAGTATCGTTATTGCAGTGTATTTAACAATGCTGCGTGTCTGGGCTTATTGCAATGAGTCTCTCTGTTTTCGAAAAAAGTAATAATTTCAAAACGATCTTATTAACAGCGACCCTAAAATTTTCGAATCCTACATATGAAACTGCAGGAAGCAATCTAGGCATGCATACCTCATTAAGAATTGTAAATCACTTAACCCAAGTCTGAGGGATTATAATATAGGTATAAAATATCTTACCTTTATATACCGAATCTATCTACGTTGACTACTTTACGTTACTTGTCTTTATGTATTAACGATCCAAATGGTTATAGGACGGTAGGATTTTACATCAACTCCGACGGTAGTGAAATTGAAGGTTAACTTTGTTATAGAACTGACTATAGGTTGTCTGATCACTGCGGTCACCTTTTTTGGGACAGTTTCATCATGATGGATGATGGGATGATGGGAGCTCAGATGTCGCGCGATGGCAGGTGGCTTCTCCATCATCAAGAAACGAATTTGTAGCAAGTGTGTACCTACCGGGAGTTCGACTTTCTCATTTACTATGTGTATCAACCTATTTAGGTTTGTGTAGGAGTGGAAGGCACGATTCCCTGAGGGTAGCCAAGCTGCTGCTTGCCAATTCTGCCAGTGTGCTTACTTCGCAATTGCTTTATTATGTATCTCGATAAGTCGTTACCACCCTCATCGGCACCATATTAGTAAATTGCATCTGGGTCGCCGGGGCTGGCCGATAGCAAAAATTACCTATTTTAATATATTCCACTCGATCTAGACCTAATTCCTTTTTTGTTATCGTATATTGTGAAGTTAATTGACGATACTGCAACTCTATTTGCAACTTTCAGATCAAGTAGGATAGGAAAAAGTCGACCATGATAATCATCGCTCGATTGTGAGCTTGCTTCGATTTCAATATGATGAATTGACGTGAGGAATCAAATTCGATTGATTTGGAACTCTTTCGTTAGATCGGTTCCGGCCTCATCACTGTACAATCATATATATTTTTTTAAAAGCTACAGATTATGGGAAAAAACAAACATTTTTTTCAATCCAATAATGGTGCAGACCAAAGTTAATTTTAATGGGTTATTTTTAATTGCCAATTAAAAAACTTATCAATCAATTTATCGTGTATTTTTAGCATCAAAAGTGTAATTAATTAACAAAACAGTAATTTAACATTAAAGATTACTTAAATAATTTATTTTAATGAACAATAAAACAATCGACTATTAATTTGAACAAAACTACAGTAACATAAAATAATGACGGGAATTACTAGAAATCGCCCCGAGACTCGCCAGGCCGTTGCGAAGTAGCGGCGTGGGGTCTCGGTCTTCTAGTAACGCTATAAGGGCCCCCAATACATGGGGTAGTGCCGCCTTAAATGCCTCATTTGATAAGGACTCTGCTGTTACCTTCGCCCTTCTTCCTCGCGTCGGCTCTTTCGAGCGCGGGACGGGGGCGGCGACCGGGGCCTCTTCGGCTACCGTTTGTTCTTTTGGCGGACGTTCATAAGTTGTTGCAGGAATTATTTCATGTCATATGGTTTAGCGTTTGGAGACCACACGAACGCAGTCGCGGGCAACATCTAGTACATAATAAAACTCATGAACTTAAACACTTGAAAATTCAATTGTCCCATATAGTCATTGGCGTTGGAGGAGGATCTACCACGCCTTCCTCCAACCCCCATAATCTAGGCATAGGCATAGGATGCGGGGGCGTCCACTGCCGCGTGTAAAGTCTTCGAGGTAGCGTCTCCTCAAAGCAGACCGGATGGAGTAACTCCAGCTGCATCTCAACATTGTGAACTCAACTTAGTCACATACAATCTCATATAGCACTTCCATCCTAGTTTGATGTGGATGTCCATGGGCTGCAGTGAATACTTAACATCTGGAGCCTGCATGCTCGTTTGCTATTCTGTTATTACATATAAAATATATAAATAGCGATATGGCACGAACTTAAATTTTTGCTAAGATAAAAATCATTAACAAAATGTAGATAAGTATATTTTTTGTTTTGTTTAATATTATTACTTTCATCGAAAAGCAATATGGCGTCTTATACTGAGGCTAAAAGAATATAAGAGTAGTAGCTATAGAGTAAGAGTACGAGAATTAACTGTCAAATCTTTCAATATAAAAATTCAGCTTCTGTATTTTTATGTTTGCAAAACTCGATGTCCAAGAAGTTGTCAATGGATTGACTCGAAATTATTACACAACGTTGCATTTCTATATAACGGATTTTAAAATATTTAATATATCCAAACGGTAGAACTGTAGATAGACAGATATTTTCTCTCAAATTTTCTTGTAAATTTCAATAAATAGTTGTATGATAGCCAAACATTTTACAAAAATCGATCGTAAGTAACAAACGAGCAAGACGTAGTTACGTTACTATTTACAACACAATAATATAAGAATGTACAGGTTGATAATAAAAAATGCCACAAAATTTGTTCCAATTTTTGTTTTATTTGATGAAAATTATAATTTTACATTAAAATTATTTACAATGACTTATTGTGCGATGTGAGTCATGTGAGACTGCAGTCCTTATTTACAAAGGTTCGGATGGCATACATAGAACCTGTTATTTAACACTAATAGCCGTTGAAGCTTTTTTTTATCCAGTTCCAATGCTAATTTATAGGAAAGCTAAAAACTCGGCGTCCCACCTTGTATGACATTATTGCTTTATGATAATTACATTATAATTATACTATAGAGTAGAATCATCATAAACACAAAATATGTTTTAACATGCGCACAACATACTACAGCTAGGTCACATAATAGGTTTTAGTATTTTAGCATGTCGCATTCGATTCGCTTTTACTATTACTTTTCAGCTTCATATTATACAACTAGTATAATTGTACGTTACAGTAGGTATTTCAATTATTCGATACAATGGAAAAAATTGAATTCAAAAGTATATTCTTTTGAATAGATTTGTGTCATATATTTTGCCATTGTTCAGAAACAGTCACAATTGATATATAAAAGGTATTTTTAATGTACTTTTATGATAATTTAAATAGATTTAGTTATGTAGTTATGCAAGTGTTAAAAATTAACTTTACAAACTTTGAAGTTTTCCAGTATATAATCACAAACCCAAGTGTATAGCTTTTTTTCTGTAAAGTGCTGGTCAATCACGTGCTATCTCGCTAAGGCCTTGTTTCTCTTTGTCCGTTGTGACGAAAATAGTCGTTTCAGATAACAAGCGTTAGACAACAACAGGATCAGTTTGAATTAGCAGTTAAAGTGCTAGTTAAAATGGGTTATTGTAGTTCAGTTTCATTATTGTTATTTTTAATTATGATTGGTTTATTAAGTTATAACGTATCACAAGGTAAGTTTTCCGAAATTCAATGTAAGAATCAATAAAAATTCAGTTCCTAATATTCATACAGTACCTTACATATTAATAAGTTGCGCTAGCGGGTTAAAATTAAATAAGCGGGCCGCTAGACCGGCGTCGTTTGTAAGGGAAAATGAGAAATTCATGAATATCTTTATATTACCTAATTGTACTTTTCCGCCGCAAAATTTTTTTTGATCGGATCCGAGGTCTTGTTAATGTTCGCAAGTACCATTCTGAACACCCTACACGCATATGAGAAATCTATGATATTTTTATTGAGAAAGATAACTACAGCGGAGCTTTTTTTTCGGAAAAAAATTATACCTATATCATACATCTGTATGATTCTCTACTAAACCACCGCTACTCTTACCTTAGGTCTGCGTAAGAAAGTCATATTTATTTTATTCCTTATCTACTTAAAGCCTTATTTTTATGTGCATATACAATAAAAATGTTCAACCATATTCAAAACATTAGGTAGGTATTTACAAATTATATTAATACCGGTCATATAAATGTGTTTTAAAATTTTACGTTAAAGCCAAATATGTTTCTTTAAAAACTAAAATAAAATAAGTTTTGACTTCAGCTCTATGCCATACGCCTTAGTTCCTAATCGTTTAACATCTGCAACTAACAAAGATACCTATATATTTACATAATAGGTGTGCGTTGTGTTTGTTTCTGATTAGTAAATTTTCTTTAAGTCGTGCAGTTTTACGTATTGGTACAGTTAGGGTTTATAAACATTCAAATATTGAAATAGTCCACATTTAATCAGCTTCGATGAACACATATCTAAAGGATATTAATTGATATAATTTTTAGTATCTGATGGTGGTAGTCTTATATCAGAGGCTCGCCGGTGGCGGCACAACCGCTGCACCTATTTCTGTTGTTAAGAATCGTTTCGGTTTAAATAGGAGGTACCTATTCTAATTTAGTCCTCAGATGTTTAACCGTACACACGTTCGACGTCAGGGAGGACCTGGACCTCTTGGACGTGGATGTGTATGGGCTGTAGTGACCAGTTAACATTAAGTAGCTTGCATGCTTGTTGGTTACTCCAATTAGTATACAAAAGATACTAGTAAAAATGAATAATTATTACTCAGCCGTATAGTTTCCTATTAACACAATATTACATCAAAATTCCGTATCTTATTGTTTTTATATCAATTGGCTTAAATTAGGATAGTAGGTACGTTTATGTTGTTAAGTAGATATGTTCACATATATTATTTTAAATATCTTCTAAAGAATCATCGGCATTCTAAGCTCACGAAGAATACAAGTGTTTTATATAAAAATGAATGTTTCTTTGTTGTCCCCTATGAGTTACTATTCCAATTAATCCCATTGAGATAAAACTTTGTCGAGTTATTGTGCACAGGCCCGGGAAGGTTTCTTAATTAGTACAGATATTTTCTGGCAGGTCGCGCGTAAGTCGATTTAGCTTAGTAATATATTTCATATAGTTAAGGGGCAGTCTGTGATTTTATAGTAGATTGCCGTGTTGTATGAGTGTGAACGTTTTGAAGTGCCGCAACGAAATCGTGACAACAGCTTTGATTTTTATAAAGCGTAAAACTTGTAGACCATATGATAGAATATATAAATTATTCTGAGTGAGTACTAGTACCTATAAACGTTATACGTTAAGCTAATTTATTTTATACGCGTTGTATGGCGAGAAATGATTTCAGTGGCCTTTACTTTTTCCTTTCTAGGATTATAGTCTTACATTTTGTCAAAACTTCAAATTTGTGTGGAAGAAGTACAATTTATTATCGGGATTAATAAGATTTAACATGAGATTAGTTTGATATATTTAAAATCTTTGAGTCACCCTCACTATAAGACTGTGACTGCGAT
The DNA here is from genome assembly GCA_018250115.1 of Doberes anticus. Taxonomy (NCBI): domain Eukaryota; kingdom Metazoa; phylum Arthropoda; class Insecta; order Lepidoptera; family Hesperiidae; genus Doberes; species Doberes anticus. The sequence goes on along the minus strand of DWKW01001683.1, from coordinate 2,829 downwards.
TTGTTTGTTCCATCTTGACTTGTTTTTGGGTAAATGTTTTTTTAAAAGAGTAGGTTAAATTAGAAACTATTAAGAGGAGATTAGGAGTGTTTATTGTTTGGTAAATTTTTTGCTATATTAATTAAAACTCATCAAGTTACACGTTATGCAAGTAAAACGCAAGAAATACAGATAGCCATGTGATTCATATCACAACTCTCTAGGTCAATTCTGTACAATATACCTTATATTGTACTTACCCTATGCGTAAAAATTATTAAATCTGTTTAAAAAATGCATAATTTTGTAGGTATTTGTACATCTTATGAAATTCAAAAATGTTTTAATCTATTTAAATTTCTCACTAATGTCTTTTCGTGCACTTTCTTAAAAATATTATGAACTTAATATTAACCGATCCCTTATATACGTTACATCTTTAAATCATGGAACTAATAAATCGGTAAAGATAGCAAAAAAAAAAATCCGTTCACAACTTCGTAGAATTGAATATTAAGTGAAAAAACAGCAAATACTGAATATGACATCGAGAACGATAAAATGACAGAAATATGTAATGTATGCAACAATATTTTCCAATGGTATATCACAAATAAGTTTATTTGACAGTCGATTTTACAAGCGGTAGGTGCTCACCCCTTCGTACTTTCTACCTTGTGAAATTGTTTAAAAATAAGAATACTGAATTAACTTGCGATTAAGTATGTAGGTACTCATAAGAACAAGCTCCTTTACATGAGTATATTTAGTAGGTAGGTGTATAATAATTTCCTATGTCTTATAACATGTAAATTGAAGCGATAATAAGAACTTCTTAGTAATTTGCACAAATTATGTCTACTTCCTTTATTGTTTTATTATTTCACACTATAGCACGGTATGGTTATAAGGTAATTAAGAAGTGAATATAGTATTAAAAAGTTTGTGAACACTCCTAATTAAGCAGCATTATTACTCATAATGTTTGGCCGAAGCTTTATAATATTTACACGTTATCATTACGTGTATTTTGTTACAATTTAAGGTTTTAATAAAATTATAAATATAAGCAAATATAAATATAAATAACAGCTGATTAGAATACTTTACGAGTGGGCCTAAAAATACCATCATTTTTATTTAAATGTAGGTACTTAGTGCAATAAATAATTTACAAGCTAAGTTTTGAACATGCCTCAGTATTCCTATAAATTTAATTTTAAGTAATTATACTTATATGCAAATTCATATGTTCCGAAACAGTCAATTCTTGTTATGTGTTCTGGAGCAACGACTCTATTGAGGATACATTTGTTAGAATTGTTAAAAGGTAAATCAATGTTTAGTTGTTACATTTTGAATTAACTTCAAGATTGAACTTTACTATAGTGTGCAACAACAACAACGTTATAGTATAATCACGATCGATATTTCTATGACTGATATTGGTTTTTTATGTTTTTTTCTAGGAGCAACAAATTTATAGATTTTTTAAATCTTTTAGATAAATGAAACGATTTTTTAGTTTAGTTTAAATATCAAATATTGAATTAAAGTATAGATTGAACAGAATTATAATAGTATGGTACCTAAACAATAATAACAATGTCATATTATGGTATAATCACGATTGATATTTCTTTGAATGTTACTGATAGTGAGTTTGGTAACTACTCGCAAGGTGTGTGTTTATCAACAATTTATTTTTATACTACTTATATTAACTACTTTTTACAAAACTAGGGTCTCTTTAATTGTGTGTTTAATTTTGGTATATTACTAAATTTGTTTATTTCTTTTATTTGTGAGTGAGAAAAAATAAACGACTTTATTATTTACTCAATGATTTTTTAAATAAGTAATATATAGAATTTAAAGTGTGGTATACTTACTATTCAAAACGTTTAATTAATTCCATCGTTTTGAATGACAATATCAACGAATAATTAGAAGAATATAGAATATAGTATAGATTTATAAACATTTTAAGTATAAACAATAAATACAACAAGCTTTGTGTAAAGATAGAATTTCAATTAACTAGAATTATAACAAAGTCATTAATATAATTAGGATTTCTTATAAAGCGAATGATATGTTATTTATCTTATACGTTAGGTACTATAAAACAGCACGACAAGAATTAAATTAGTATCACATGTTTATAATAAACATATATAATTTTACTATTTATGGGAATGACTTTACAATATTTATTTAACTAAGAAATAATATAACAAAGAGCAGATTTTTTAATTTTATATTAGATATAATTTTGTAAGTAGTGTATGTATTTCTGTTGCAATCAGATTTGTTGCAATATATCCATGGCACTGATAGGCCAAAAATGTTTACATTTACTATTAACGTACTGTGTACATTTCAGACAATAGTGTGTCCATAGAAAATTGAAGTGATTAATTAAATATTGTAACCTCTTAATATAATTATAAATAGTATGACATTGTTCAGATACCTAGAGCTGAAAAGTAAGAGAAAAATTTGAACTGTCTCATTTTACATATACACCCATGTACATAGGTTCATAAAACATTGACCACATCCGGCTGAAATCGAAAGTCGAAAAATATGGATTAAATTTATTCATCTTTTGAGAAATGAAATAGTTTAATGAATTTTATTATTATTTTATAACAAAAACACACAATTGGAAATCATAAGTATTTTTAAAATGGTATTTGTGGACCAATCAAAGCTTTATTTTATAAAAATAAAACTTTTTTGTAACTTCTACTTAATACAAAGAGTTTATTTTGTCTGTTGTAATATTTCGTAGGAAAATATTTTGTTGTAAACCGTTTTGTTTTATATTATTCGAAATTATGACGT